>CCAG010013025.1:0-10019 GCA_001077435.1 Glossina morsitans morsitans | reverse complement strand
ATATATATATATAAATTTATATATATATATAAATATATATATATATATATATATATAAATTGTTGGCCTAATTCACTCATATAAACAAATCAAAAAAAAAAATACGTTGTTAAATTTTCTACAGTGGGAAATATTAAATTCATTTTTGATTACTTTTAACGACACAGAAATAATTGTCCAATGATAGCAACCTTAGTCTCGCCGCGACGATTTTTCATTTTTATATCCTACACTGGTACAGGGTATATTAAGTTAGTGCGGACGTGTGTAACACGCAGAAGGGTTTAAGCCAGACCCCTCTTTTATAATACCGATCGACTCGGAATTATTTTCTGAATCGATCTAAACCTGTCTGTCCGTCTACCATCCATATATTCCTGTGCTCAAGCTGCAAGTCGCAATTTTTGAGCTATTTTAACGAAATTTGGTACACAGGCGTACTTCGTCCCATGGACGAACGCTATGGAAAATGGTTTGGATCGGTCCAGTTTGCCGACCACTATGCAGCTCGGCTTTCACGGAAGTTATGTGTACTTTTTGGTGTAGTATTACTAAAGCGAGCGAATAACTACACTGTGTAGGGTATATAATATTCCGCCCGCTGTTCTTACTTATTTCGTCATGGTTTATGCCATTTGAAAGCATGTGAACTGAACAATCGTTCCTACTTCTAAAGGAAGTGCGTTTTACACTATGTCTTCATAGGATTAAATCGCGTGTAAGTAAAAACTAATTGAATAAATTTCTATCAATGTGAAATTGTAAACTCTTTCTAGTATACTTTCCCCAATATTTCAAAACTTGTCGCTTTGCCATTACAATGTATATTTACTTATTTTTTGCTTTAACATGATCAATCACTTCAGCGATTTTCCGCTATACATGTAGTGCTGTGATGGTCCGGAGGAAGGGGGGAAAGAGATAGGGACTGAGGGTTGCCTCAAATCTAGGGGATGTGTGCACAAATCGGGTTTTTGCCGTTGTCGGCTGTTTATGTTTGTGAATTGATTAAAAAAAGGCAGGAAGAGGTTTACTTGGCTGGGTTTCTAAACTCGCATCGTATCTAGCAATCCTTCTTCCTGCATAGTTGGATTTTTAAGACTTGGCAAGATTATAAAATGCATTTTCTTCTTCAAAAATGTTTTGTTGTGCAAAGCCACATGCAAGTTTTAAATTAGGTTTTCAATTTCCTCGATTTTTTGTACTAAAACTAAAATAAGAAAAAAAAAAAAATAATAATAATAATAATAATAAAAGTAAAGCAAGGAAGCAAGACGACTTCATGACGCGACTTGATTGAGAGATTAAAGGAAATAAAATTTAATTCTTATGCTTCAAGGCATAAGGGGCTAGGGTGCCTGTAGAGGAATTGCTTATGCCATTTTACGAAAGGCAAATGCAAAGGAAGATGATATTAAATTACATAAAGGATCGCACAACCCACAACAACGGCACCTGCACGCAGATTCTTTTGCCCCCTTTTGGTTTTGCGTTTCTGCTTGAACTTTCTCTTACTACCTTCAGGTTCAATTAAAAACTATAATCAAATGCGCACCGTTAACCATGAAGTGCGATATGATTCTTTATTTCCAAGGGAATGGATATAAAATAGATATATGGATGTTCTACAAAACTTACCGCACACAGTTTACTCTTGAAAACATGTCGCATTGCTACGCAACCATATCCAATTTTTACCTTTTAGTCACGTTTTGGTTAACCTCGAAAATACATACGCATATATTTCTACGTACACGTCTGTGTGTAATATTTAACGCAGTAAAATTTTGAAAATATTATTTCACTTTACTTGCTTGCAAGGCAAACTTAAACTGTTTCTATTAAAGTGTCTTTATAAATACAACCTGAAGGAGTGAAGGGAGTGGGGTTGTCTTCAGCTTTGATGGTTAGCGCTAACCCGTCTCTGTTGACCTTTTAATGAAAATAATACCACAAACGGTTCGGTAGTGGAAACATCTTCATTATTATTACTA
This sequence comes from Glossina morsitans morsitans, assembly GCA_001077435.1. Classification (NCBI taxonomy): domain Eukaryota; kingdom Metazoa; phylum Arthropoda; class Insecta; order Diptera; family Glossinidae; genus Glossina; species Glossina morsitans. The sequence continues at coordinate 8,025 of CCAG010013025.1, read as the reverse complement.
TTAATATAATTTATTTATGAATTCTTGGAATAAACCGGCACTAGCACTATTGGCTCCATTCTTTTAAAGAAGATAGACTAAATGGTTCAATTGTTTTGACGTAAGCACCTTAACTTATTTACGGATATGTTACTCTACATGTAAGCCATTCTCTATGAAAATGGTGTAAGTCTATTCTTATTCTACTTGACATGAAGGTGTTTAGGAGTTTGTATATTTGAATAACAATTGAAAACTTCAGGTATATTTAATGCGTTCATTCTAAGTTTTTTAAATATTAAAATGGTTTACGTCGCTTTTTACGTCGCGTATTAACTAAAGGAAATCTATACTTTTGATGATTTGAGTTGGACTTATGCCATTTCTAAAGTCAACGAAATGCAAAAATCATACGTATATGAAATATTAAATGTGTAATGATGTAAAGGTTCATTCGAAGCAATTATATTTTTCGTAAATTTATGTTGACAAAATGATGAAAATCTTCAAGGATTTTTCTTAGAAGCTATCTGTACAAAAGAAAAGCTCACTTCTCGCAGCAGATGGCATTCATTGTTATCCTTAAGGAACTTGTTATCAAAAATGGACGTATGCGACCTTCAAAGGAAACGACTATTATATGTACACCTGCTTCATCATTAACAATGCCTTCGTAATAGAAGTGGTCCGCCATAGCTTTTTGCTTGTTTTCCTTAAAAATCAGCTAAATGTGCCCAAATGTTTACATACAATTCAAAATGACCCATAAAATATTTTGTGTGAAAAATATCCGGAAGCGTGAAGGAAAGAATTAGTTGTCAATATTTATCTTTTCAAATTATACTCTTTCGGTGATAGATATACTGATCTGAATTCTGAATTCTGAGTCATAACAGCAATCAGTTTTCCTTCGTAGCAGTTCGTAGCTTGGTTGCGGTTGGGGACGATATAAAAAATTGGAGTATATTTGTGCCTATCAGCTTTTAAGTAATAAGATTTGAATGAGCTTGAATAAACATACTATCACACTCACACGCACTCATCATCATGTCTATATATAAGAACATTAAAAATATATAATTACATCAGAATGCGACGAAGAAGTAATTGCGATGCCATACAAATAGAATTAAAAATTTCATATTCAATAAGTTTCGAGGGTTCGTATGCATGTGCGTCGATGATCTATAATAAAAATTCATTTTTCAATAAATAATCCTACTTTCAATAAATAATACATAAATGCGGTTGTGTGTTTATGCGAACGAGCCAAATACGTTTTTAGGCATGAAAATTTTGAGAGCGTCATTGCTGATTATGAAAAACGAAAATAAAATGATATGAGCGAGATACTAAGTGAAACTGTGCCGTTGATTCGACTTAAGTTTAAATTTATGCAGTTATGGTAAGTGTATGAAGATATGCATTGAAGTCAAATTGGATTCATTACATGAAGAGTGTACGCGTAAAAATTAAAAATAACAAGCGGACGAGTTAGTGGCAGTTTCAGACGAATTTTGGATACCCCCCGTAAAGGTTTCCGGAAATTGTCGAAGTGTTTCGTTGTTATATATAATTTTGATGATTATAGGGTAATTAATGGGCAGGATCTTTACACACAAACACTCATCTACGCGTAAAAGAAGATTTCAGGAGTTTTGAAACCAAAATTATCTGCTTTTATTTTAAACTAAGCTTTATATCCTATAAGGGTTGAAATTAGCTTCATATAAAGCGATGCCAACGCTCAGCTGAGTAATCGAGGTTTTTCTTATTCTTTCCTAGCGGAAATTCCCTTTTGTGACATAAGTTGAATCGATTACAACATTCAAGTTTTTGGGTAAAAGTCCTCTGACGTTTTTGAACAAACCTCAATTGCTCCGAAATAAGATATGCATTTAAATACATTTTGTATTCAAAAAATATAAAAAAATGACGAAGCATGTTACAGCGCGCACTATCCAAGCCTCTGGTATCGGTATCACCAGTATCGTTTCAACGACTATTTTTACATGCAAGGTCTTCGAATATTTTCTACTGCTCTTATAGAATACCACATATGCAAATATGAAACCGGAATTTTTGTATATGTATGTTCGCGGCACCGCCTATCGCTAGCGTTACATGTTTCCTACTTGCCCGATAGGCAGGTTCCCCCTTCGATTCAAACATCCACTAATCAGAAGAACTTGAGGTTTGGTGAGTAAGCTGCGTCTTGAGTGCTCCCAACGTATAGCAAACCGGTCTGGCTATGCGGAAGGATGGACAAATTTCATGGAAAAAAATTATATTGTGATGGCTTCTTCGATACTTCGCTTGGTTTTTAAACAGGAACCAGTTCAAATCGACTAGTTGCTGTCGGCAGCGTTTTGTGCCGATCGTTTGCAGCCTTTAACACCACGGACCACAATCTTCTGGTGGACTCAAAGCACAGCATATCGTTTTCCTGATGAAGCAATTCAGTCTTGAGGTTGATGTGGATGGTACTCTTGGATCTACCAACGAAATATTTACGCTTGGGACTCTAAAAATGCATCCACCTCCTATTCCCATTTAGGAAACTGTGCAGAGAGGCGTTTTCTTTCGTATCTTTCGGGTAAAAGAAAAGAGTGCTATCAGTGAATGTTTTTTATTTCGCACAATTGTCGATTGTAGAAAAATTATCTTCGCGTCACTCCTTGTATTATATTACGAGCGTTTATTGTTGCCAGATATCCCAGTTATAAATGAAAGAGAGAAACATGCATATGCTCTGCACGTGGGTTTAGGACCATTTACGAGGAAATTCCGATTTCATATAAATGTAACTGATACCTTTATGCATTTGATTATTCTATGTTTATATTTGCTTAACATTTATGGTGCTTTTAATTATCTATAGTAGAAAATTCAAATTCAATACGCTTTCATCTCCTAGTAGTAGGGGACGGGGTAGAGAGTACACTTTTCTTTCATTAAAAATTGAAAGCAATAAGCAAATGATGATATTACAAATATCTGCTTATTGTATTTGGAAGTATTCGTGTCATTAATTTCAACTTCTTTTATTAGTGAATATGTACTTGTGTATGCACTTACCATCTGCTTAACCCAATTCATTCGTTCTATGCTAAGGTCAAATGTTTGAATAAATTTTTAATGAGGAATTTTTGCATTTCTTTACACCTGAATGAAAAACTGTATGTGTGCGCGCTGACACGCTTATGTGCTCCTATTTATATTAAACATAAATAATATTGAAACATAATAATATCCAACGTCTGTTAACTGTAACATGTGTGTCAAATTGAACTGTAAGTTTACTTAATGTAGGCTGCAATATTTAACTAACGATGATATTGAAATTTATGTAAGCTACACTTGGAAAGAGAATATCTGAATACTTGACTGAATTTGGGAAAGTCTCAATGCAAGATCAAGTTTTCTAGAAAGTTACATTTGCCTTAGGAAAAATCTTCGACAAATACTGGGGGCATGTCAATCACTTGATGGTTTTAAATTGGTTTTTAGGCTGGCCTTGTGAAATTTATACCAATATCTCAATTAGACCTTAAATTCTAGCATTTTGTTGCATTGAAAGTTTAGATGAATCTCATTGTAGACCGACATCTACTGTGGGTTAAAATCGATCGTCTTTGTTTTAGCGGCTTTAGGCGATCAAGATGGTCTCAGGTCTCACTATGACACACGAGAGAGGTAAAGTCATTTTTAAAATTAGGGTGCGTTTATCGGTTGACAGTGTTACCCTGGCTTTCAGGTTGACTTTAGGAAATATTTGAACAATTTCTTAGACCTTTCAATTTTTAAATTGTAACTTTTCTTCGTAGTCCCTTTTTATCAGTAACATTTGAAATGAATCTGGTTTCAAGCCAACATCTGCTATGAATTATAAATTATTCTCTTTGATTCATTGTGGGCGGTGTTTTGGGCACACGATTGCCATACTCCAGCTTGTCTTATGTCAAGTTTTACTCTTCTATCTAACAGCTTTACTTGATGGTTCGAACAGCTGATGACGGTCGGATAAGTAAACGTTATGCTGATCAAAAACTTATTTACTTTATGATAGAGTATAGAATATGATTTTCGATAGAATGTCTGAACTATGCAGTCATTCAATGTAAAACGAATCTTGTACAGCAGTTTCCTTCGGTGGCAGCTATCAAAGAAGAGCGACTTTTAAATTAATGCAAATTTGTTTTTTTTTTTTTTTTTTTTTCATTTCAAAAGCTTGTTTAGGCCTTTTTTAAATTTATCCTTTTTGTAAAACAAAAACCAACATAGCTTTGAGTCTTTTTATAAATTAAGTATGCAGAAACCACACTCATCAAGGGCTTTTCATAAAAAGGAAAGTTTCTATGAATATATAGAAAAGCATATGCAACACATCTGTCGCAATCTTTCGAGAAATACAAAGGGAAACTTAAGTACAATGGCAGCTTGTGTGCGCTTTTATCTTATTTACTGATATTTCAATGAAAGTTAACGCTTTTGCCAGAGGAAATAAAAGGTGCATTTTATATAGAAAATATCGTTTCATTACCGTAGCGAGAAGAAAATATTAAAGATTTCGACAACGAAAGGATACGTGTTTGGTTTAAATATACCGTTATTGTCCTATAAAGTGTTCTGCGATGCCAATACGATGTCATTTTTTTCATTTTTATTTTCCAGTAAGCGAATTGCATTCAAACCAAATATAAGAGATTTATTATTGGCCAGCATTGGCCAACATGTTCCTCTTGCATATGACATTCTTAAATTTGATTTTTGTTTGTAAAGCATACCTAACAACTTATTCCGATGTGCACACAGTAACCTGCCTTTACAGATTGTTTGCCCGATACCCTATTTCTTTTCAACTCTTCCTCGCATATTAAATAATATATTCATCTTCACTCGAGAAACGTAGCTTTCTCGTGCCTTAGCCATTACCTTCAGGACAAGGTTCATGGCAAATGGTGTCCTTGCCTCGCTGGTTTTGTTAAATGAGAACAACTTTGATGTTTCGTTATAAAGCTTAGCCAATGCAAATTCATCTGTGCACATTTTAAGCCTGCGTAAAAATTGAAACGACGTCTAATACCTAATCGCTTTATTTGATTCCCTATGTTGCATTAAAAGTACTCCTTTTGACCCCGCGTATTGCTTGTTTCATACCTATAATTTCTCATTACCACCCTTTGGGATCTGACGATATACTAAATAATGTTGCTATGTATATATTTGCCAAGGCTTGGCATGTACGCATCGATTAATTGTTCATGTGGCACACTCTGGCTTGATGTATTATATATCGTCTGCTAACTGTGCTGTTGGACTAGATGAGTACATGATTTCCCTATTGCTTATTCTTATGTGTTATAGGTAAGGTTCAGTGTTTTTAAACTCTTTAATTCGGGAGGTGGTAATCACGTATGAAAGATTTAGCTTTCGAAAACTAACTTTCACCTACGTGACTACCCTCAGATTAAGTCTTCAATCTTAACTGCTGTCTTATTCGACTGAATACATATCGTAGCTGAGTGCTCCAAATGTGAAATAAATAAATAAACATCAAAACAGTTTGTTGTTTTTATATTGATTTGGTTAAAGTTGAGAAAGCATCTCTACCCTTCTTCATGTTTTCCTTATCCTTATCGTATGTTAATTCTGGCCATTCTCCAATTTTTTTGAAAAGATTATCTGGAAACTTTCGTCTTTCTCTTCAATCGTCCACTGCTTTGTGGTGATCAACTGTTTGAAGAGAGATATGTATACAAATTATAACACAGCATATGTATATCGGCAACGCAGGAAAATAAAACCAAATTTGACTTTTGGTTTAGTTAACTGTGTATCTTAACACTTGTGATACAAAGACCAAGCTTCACCAAGCTTTTCAATTTAGGTCTAAAAAGATATGCCAAAAACTTCGCATGTAGCAGCTGGAGATCTGAGACTATTAATAAGGTAATCTTGACGTAACATTGAGAGCGCTTAGGTTAATAATTGTGCTTAGGCTAAACGTGGCTACAGTCTTCACAAAAAAAAAAAAAAAAAAAAAAAAATTGTTTAAAAACCTATTTAATAAAATAAACAAAAACAAATGTGTTTCAGTAAACGAGGAGAGGAGAATGAGGATGAGAATGAGGAGAATACTTCAGAGGGCCTTCATCACCGTCTAAGAACAAAAGGACTATATTTTCAACATTTTTCAAATGTAAATGTGAAGTTTTGTAGAAATGTAAAAATGTTAAAGGATTGTAGATAAGCATATGAAGTCCGCGAACAAAACCCCACGTTGAACCAACTAATAAGAAAGAGAGTACTTTGTGACTCGATGGGATCGAGCAGGGGAAGTAAAAGGATCTTCACTATCAATTTATTTGTGGTAAGGCATACGCCTTGGCACGCGTGCGACATGAATTTCATGAATCAAATAAATGACGCTGCCATTCACAATAAGGAAAATTCAATAGAGTTAAGTGATCCCTTACAATAAGTGCTGAGAGACTTAAAAATATGTAAAGAAACTTAAATTTCATTCAAAAACCAACTTTTTTTCTACATATTCCGTCTTCTTCTTAATTTCTTTAATGCGCAATTTCGGAAACGTGACAGCAGACATTTTTAATGGAAGATTAACGAAATTTTGTAATATTTTTCTTCAAATTGTTTCTTGAATATTGAAATACTGAACATCCGCAACTTAAATCACTGATAATAATATCTAATGCGAGTAAAAAGTACATAACCTTTATTGGTTTTGAAAGGGATGTATGGCGACATGTATGAAATCTGTGTAGGAATCTTTATAACACAGTTTACATTGTGTAATCCGAGCGATAACCCACATAACTATAAATAGCAGCTGAGAAGCACGTGTGTGCACCCCGTCGAAAATTCTCCATCATTTACACCCCTATCGTTACATATCGTACATATGTAAGATAATTTTACTACTTTTATGTACGAGCACAATGCGTGTCAGTCATTTGTTGCGAAGCTATATACACATATACACATATTATTGTGTATATGTATCAAAGAGACAAATAGACGGATATATATATGTATGCATGTGCCGACAATGTTCTTACATTTTTGTCTCTCATCATTTTACTGTAAAACTATGTCAAATGACAATAAGTTTCCTAACTTGGATAAGAGTGTATGTAAAGCGTACAGCGTGTAGCTCGTGTAGATGCGTTTAAATGAGTGCTAATGTATATTACTGTAATATTATCTATATATGTGCGCGTGTGTGCATACTTACTTGGCTTGGCACATATTGTTAGCTTTTAAGTGCAGTATTATCCGTGTATTACAGCTTTTGTCAGTATAGCTAACTGACATATCATTAAAACTTGCATGTTCAGCAATTTTGTGTCTACACTCGTCTATTTATATGTTGAAACGGCAAAAACAACAGCGTAAACAACAAAAAATCTAACAAAAAATAGAAAATGAAATAATAATAGAAAAACCTCTGAAATGCAAAACTTTTACATATATACGCAAAGTAAAATGCATACAAATTTTCTATATAACCATATGTACATATGTACAACAGTACATTGCCTAGTTATTTAAAGTAAAAGAGAATTTGATGTTTGTTTTTTATTTTTTTATTTTTTTTTAGAAAGAAATTACTTTCTGCGGTTTTTAACACTTGCAGTATCTTTTTGGTAAGAGGTGATCTACTTTAGATTTGATATTAAAAATTTTTGTGTCATAGTACTTTTTGTTTTTTTAAACAGTAATATGAAGACTTTTGCCGCAAAAACTGAAAATGCCTTGAATCGGCTGACAAATGTTGTTTCTTTTCTGCAGTATTAGTGGGTATTTTAAGTGAGCACTCAGTTAGTTACCCTACGAAATATTCCTGAGTGCAATAATGAAGGGAATCTCTTCTTAATCAGTGATATTATATGTGCTTCTCTCTTCTCTTCCGTCTTCTGCCGCTTGCTGACAGAGGACCTTGACAAAATAGGGGTCCGTGCTGACTTTTAGATAGTTCTAGTGTTAATTTATAATATTTTCGTTTACTTTTTTGTTCATGTA
>CCAG010013024.1:0-43998 GCA_001077435.1 Glossina morsitans morsitans | reverse complement strand
ATTTCTAAAATATATACATATATATATATATATGTATTCATTATCATTAAACTTTAAATACAAAACTCGAAAGCGAAGCAAAAGGAAAAAAGCAGCAAACAAAACACAATATCAAGCTTACACCAGCAGCTAACACAGTGAACTGTGATATAAAGTTAAAAACAAACGTTTCTATGTGAAGCAAATTTTGTTAGTATATAATAACAACAATAACAATCCAAAAAAAAAAAAAAACATCCAAGTAATCGCACACTTACCTAAACACATGTACATACAGTACAATGGCAGTAATAACGCACGTACATAACATAACAAACATATTCGCTATTAAATGGTGCGCGTAATTGGATTTAAAGTTTATTGCAAATGTTCGGTATTTTAGTGTACGAGTACTCGTACGTATCTTTGTATTAAACGAAACACATAATACACACAACAAATAATGCTTTGGCATTATAAACTAGAAAATATATTGTTATTATTGTCAATACAAAAGCGCACCGTGCGCCGAGCTGCAAAGATAAAAAGAAAAAATTCTCAGCAGAGCTGTGTGAAGAACAAATTTTTAAATCGAAATTAAAATTATATGAAAGAAATAAGAGAAAAACAAAAATACGAAATAAAAGAAGAAATCACTTTAAATCATTACCAAGAAGCCAATAAAGGCAAACGAACAATTTCACAGCAAAACGAAACAAAAAAAAAACAAACAACAAAAAACTGTTGGCTTTTAAGAAGATGTCTTCCAACAAGATTGTATTTTTTAATACATTTTTAAAGATTTTATATTATTTTTCTTTCAGAGAATTTTACAACCAAACAACAAATACAAGAGGAAGACTACTACTACTACTACTTTTCACTTTCTTACATAATTTCTTTTTTGCTTTCTGTCTCTGTGTTTTTTTAGAACTGTTTTTTTTTTTTTTTTTTTTTTTTGCACTCCATTACTGGAGCCATCTTAGTATGAAATAGACATTTACACATTCTGAAATCTATAGAGAGAAACAAAGCAAAGTGGAACAGAAATCACGAACACATTTACTATATATTGTATCGCATTATATGACATCTTCTTAATTGTCTTGAAAGGAGGGGGGAAAGGAAGTCTGCCTTGACATGTCCGTAAAATAAATAGATATGATTTCAATAAAGAGAATTCTTAAGTAAGAAAATCAAAACGTCTTTTCCATTATATAAATACATATATATATGTATGTATGTATGTATATGTGCATTACATACATGCAGTCGCAAACTTGTATTCATTGCATTCACAAACTCGGACATGTATACACAGTGTGATTTATTCCAATCTAAATACATATATGTGCATACACGTAACATATATATATACATTCCTGTATGATACAATAATTATGCAGAAGATATATGTACTCGTTCTCTTATACTAAAAGGTAAAATAATTATTTAAGCTCTTGATTATCTAACAACTATACAACCAAATGCGCCAAAATGAAAGAGACGCTAGAACGCCATAACGAAAGACAAGACCAATATCAGTATTGTCTTCATCGCTTGCTTTTTGAATCTATACAACACCGTAATCTACGTTCGCTTAATTACTGACTGACTGGCGGAAATTTGCATGCCAATTGCTAGCTATTGAACTATCGCATTCATATTGGTTGTTTGGATTTAATGAATAATTTTATTTTCTTAACTGTAGTAAGATGAGCACTGGTGTTGAGCAGCACTTAAGCGAGCTTTTGGTATATAAAATCCCAAACAGAATAAATGTATATATATGTCTATGAAAATATTTTTTTTTTTAAAAAAACCTCGATTGGGGCTTACAAGACATATTCTATGTTAGATATTGTGTATGATGTCAGGATCGCCTATTTTCAGCTCGTATTATGCAGACAGGTACACACACATATATAAGTATATATATACAACGATACCAAAAATGGGACCACAAAGCGAAGGCTCGTCAGCCATGCAAGTCGACAGTCAGTGTAGGAAAATGTTCGGTAATTACAAGCGAAAGCAGACACTCAGCAGGCTATAGCCATGTAAGATATTTACTGAAAATCGTTTACTAGTAGCAAAAACAGTTAGTAAAACCAAGATCTTAGCAAATAAATTAAAAGCAAGCGATCGATAAAATAAGAAAAATCATGTCAAACACTTTAAGGTAAACTATTTACTTATTGAAAATAGTAAGCGAAGTAAGCGAAGCACATGCAAAAATAAAGTTATTTCATAGGAGCGTGACATTACATGATAAGATAATTGAACGCTTGAACTGAAAAAACCTAGTAAAGCAAAACAAACAATCATTTTAATTCAATTCTTTCCCAAAAAAACCACGAAATGATCGAATTTGGGCCGCTGTCAAAACAGGATAATTTCTGCATCTAGTTTCAATAGACAGATAGAAAGTACCTTTTGCAAGCCGATGGACAACTTCAGGCAGAGAAGGATTTAAATTAAATGTTTTCAATATAAATGTGCAAGAATCCCTTTTACTTATAGTGCAACAAAAGCTGCATAGCACAGTCCGACGCACGCAATCGAGGCTCGAATGCATATTTAATTTTTTTCTTCTTGTGTTTACACGCCCATCACTACGTAGGACAAGAGGCTTCCACATGTAGAACAGCTCCAGGATGTTAATAAAAATGATACTACAAGAGATGCCCGTGGTTGATTGCTGTGTAGGAAGTAGTAGTTCGACTGGTTTCAAAATCTTTTCACGAAAGACCAAAAGCTGTTGCTAATTTCTGAAGCGACAAGAAGTTTGGCAGCCGCGGCTGCTGTAAAGCTTTTTCACAGCGAAATACCCAGTTGCACATATTCCTAGACTGTTTGCGTAGCAAACTAGTGTCGTCGTTTATGCAAAGATGCCGAACTTTAAACGCTTCCTGTCTCGACTTGACTGCTGATTAAACAAGCATTTATCTTTGGGGCCAATTGAAGAATTTTCGAATGGAATGTATGTTCACATCCCATGTTTTATTACATTTTGTATCATTTCTGCGGCTGCATTGACGTTATTATTTAGAAAGCAGAGCTTCCGAATAAAATGCCTGCAAAAATTATTGGGCTCCGAGCATTTTGCCTTCGCATTCGAGAAAATATCAGGTTTCTGGGCTGGCGAAGAAACGTGGCGAAAATTGGCGAAAGCTTGCAGAAATGGAATAGTGATCCGAATTTCTCACTCATCGATCGAGTCGCTAATCGAGAACTATGACTTCAAACACAAAAGTTACGATCGAGTTCCTTCAACATAAAGAATCATGAGCCCGCCTCCAGGTTACATAGCGAAATTAAATTCAAGTTTGAAGACGACCGTCTCACAGGCAATTCCTAATGGAGTTGAAGAAGAAACTAAAAAGTCCAACATTTTCACCGAAACTTCACACATGCATATCATGGTCATTTAAAACTTGATTAGCTCTTAGCATTTATTATATTATGTTGTTTTTTTTTGGTTAAAATACCCCACATGCGCACCTAGGCTAACATCAGCCTCCAATTTGCCACACAATACGTCATAAGATAGTAACAATGCGAGATATGTCACCGGCATCCTACATGTACTATACTGTTTATAGGACTGCTTATAAATTTAATATGAAAAAATGTCACATAGTTAATGTTTTAAATTCATAAACACACTTCCATTCGGCGAGGAAGTAAATGATTTTTTCCGCCATTATAGCGCATCAAGTCAATTATTCGCAATAGCCACAACAAAACTTACTGAAATTCTTGCCAAATAATTGTTATCGCTGTTCTTCTTTTATATAATTAAGTTATGATCGTATCACCACACGCATACACACACATACATACAGACATATATATGTGTATATGTATTTGCACGTTCTTCTTAAGCACGCTTAAAAATCAGTTGGCTTCTAGTTTTGTGTGAACAGCATTGTTTTACTAGTGAGTGTGCTGGTGTGGTTGTTTAAAAACTTCTTTATACTTAAAACTAAAAACTTTCCCCTTTACACCACTAAGAAACAACAATAGAAACAATAAGAACGTATCCCTGCTTAGCGTATATACACGCGTATGTACATAAAATGCATTGCTTGTCACATACTATTTTATATTCTTTATGTGTTTTTAAGAGGTTGTGTGAATTTTTATTTTTATTTCCTCGTGTATATATCTCTGCTTCAAGTATATATATATATACACATCTAATATATATACATATATATGTATAGAAGAATACTTAGGTTTCGTTAACTATGCAACTCTTGCAGTGCATGGTCTTAGCTTAGCTTGTGTGTATGAAATCGTGTGCTTGTTTCTAGAAAATTTTTCAAAATCTAAGATTTCAAGTTGTTCTAAACGAGAGTTGATTCTATTTGTTGTTTTAATACTTAACTTGAGAAAATATGTATGTATTAGTTTTGTTAAACCATTTGTAACCGAGAAATAACATTTCTCCCTAATAATCGAACAAGAAATTTAAAAGAAAAAGAATTTTGAAAGGAGGACTGACTGTATAATTTCCGAAACTTTCGAGAAGAAATATGTTTTTTTCATAAAAGCCTTTTTTTCATGTACTAATTTCCTAAATTCCTAAATATCTGTAGCGCATACGCTTACTTACGTACACACGTGCTTACATGGAGACACATATATGTATATATGTATACATAGATATATGCGTATATATATATATATATGATATACACTACAGGATATGCAATAAACTGACTCAAATTTCAATGTGCACTGGCAATACTAAATGCAAGCGCGCATCAGCTTACTTAATGGCCATTACGTCTTATTAAAAGTATAAATATAGCAGCGAGAGACTACACTACTACGATTATGTATTGAATTTAACTTGCCGCTTAGCGTAGAGTTATAAACCAACCATATCGGCATGTGGTCATTTTAAGACTTAATCCATGAAATTAAATCCAAAAAGTAATTATACGATATTTGGAATTGCAATGACAGACAGGTGGGTCAACACACCCGCATAAATGGGACGCAAAAAAAAAAAAAACAGTCGGTCAAATTGATAATCGGTCTTTCTAACTTAAGCAAGTGCGGCCTAAAATCCCCATCCCATTCAGGACATATGTAGCCGAAATCGCTTTTGATACACTTTTCCGAAAACCCGATGCTTCAAAACGCCAATCCGAATTATTAAACGATGAACATGAATACATAAACAATTTACACGCATACAAATTCTCGCACACGCACACCAAGGCGCGCGTGCACAAGTACAGAACTTGTAAGTCAACCAAATAGTTGCCTTTCGTCGACGATTCAACAAAATTCCTTAAAATAGCTCAAGAATATTAAAGGCAGAACACGTTGATGGTTATGGTTGAAATGGTTAACATGAAGTGGGTGGGTTTACTGAGAAATGAGGAATCTTTCAAGTGTTTTCTTACTTGTCTTTTGTTTGCTTAGAGCTAAAGCACGGAACGCATTTAGAAAGTTAAAAATCAAAGAACGTTTTCAAAGTAAAGTAAAGAAACTGAACAAAAAAAGGCAACAATAACAACAATACGCAAATTGCTACCGTATCTCAACACTTTTAATAACAATAAAAACAAAAACAAAAACAAAAAAAAAACAAAAGAATCGAGTTTCCCAAGTGTCAATTGCTTTCTGGCAGAAACTCGAACACGAGAGCACACCACACTTCGATGACGTCAAGTAATTTCGGCGATGGTGGTGACAATAATGGTTTCAACAGTATTTCGATTTTTGGAATTTGCTGTTTTTTTGTTGTTGATTGCTTGCTTTTGTTGGCTGTTTCTTTTGGTGAACTGTAAAAAATCGAATATATGTTTGTTTGACTAAAAAAAAAAAAAAAATTCTCTTTTCCTTTAATCTTCTCAAAGGCATAAAAATTGAAATAATTATCTTGTATGTCCACAGACTAAGAATGAGAACGCCTTAAGGCATGTTTTTCAATCTGAAAACAGACGAAAATGGATAAAAAGATAATTTAATTTTAAAATGTTCAATATATAAGTCCGGATGAGGATCTTTGTCTTCTTCTATTTAATTTGTGTTTATCCACCTATTTAATCCCCATGAGTAGGCCAGCAGGTGAGAATACACGACCACCAAGTCAGCATTTGTGCATTCAAATCTCAGGTGTGATAGAAGTTACATCGTAGCTACAGCGAACGTTTAATTGGTGAAATCATAACACCGGCCGATTGGGCACACAGCCAGTACGCTGTGGCCACCATCTCCCTATTTCTTTGTCTTCACTCACTTCTTTCTGACCTTACCTCGTTCCAAGATTAGGCGCATTCCCTGAATAATGGGTCACATTAAAGAAAAAAAGAAAACATTTTTAGGATAAACGATTTTTACACAATATTTCTTAAGAAGACATTTTGTCTGAACCAGCCGCCTCCAAAAAACGAGTTCGTTTCCGTTGCGGTGGTGTAGATACTGAGGACTCGTTGGCTAGTCGTCTTGGTCTTGGTCGATCAACCGAGAAACCCGGCACATCTTATCACATCGCTGCGTCACCAAACATTAAACCACAATTTTTTAAGCTGCTTGCGCAAAGATACAAAGAGAAATTCGATATTCGAACGTGAATTAGCGACGAAAAACTTAATAGACCGTATTTCCATCTGCGAAACTTCTTGGGATGAAACAGATTTGAACCTTTTCATAAACGATTGAGAACGGGAGACGACAAGAGAATCACGTACGACAATGACGTGTGAAATACTTCATCGCTTAAGATGGATGAAGTTGAAAAAACGGAAAGTCCAGACTGAATCTACCTAAAATGAAGCTGCGTGCGTATGGGGATAGTAAGGGAATCGTGCTTCATGAGCTACTCTTCATTAGCCAAGCGACTGATTTCGCCCTTAAAACGATTACTAATACAAATAATTCTACAAAAATTGCGGGAACTTTGCTATGAAGTTTTGTTCTATCCACCATACTCTGTCCGATCACCGTTTCTTTCGTTCTCTTCATAGCGCTTTGCATTGTTCACAGCTACATTCAAAAGTGGCTTATAAACATCACATAATTGAGTTTATCGTCCAGGAGTTTCTGAGGTTCTATGATGATGACATAATGGGTTTTTCAGAAAAATGACAAAAATTTTGTTGACAAATATAATAAATATTTAATAAGTGCTTGCATGTGTTTTGATTAGCGACATCAGTTGGTGAATATGTCGAGAAGTGCAAGTCAAGAAGTGCGAAAGTGTATTGATAATTGGATTGATGCCAAACCAAAGAGCGTGCTTTCGACACGGTACCGCCCTGTTGGCAGAAAGATGGGAAAAATTTGTAGAAAATGATGGAAAATATTTTGGCTAATATGTGTTATACTAATTTTTCTCAATAAATGCCTTTTTGAGGAGAAAAAGTGCTACAAATCCATGCAAGTAACTAATAGTAACTAATATCTGGGCCCATTATTACTCCGTAATAAATTCCCATAAAATGTTTAAAGTTTAGTGAAGTTAATTATATTAAGCCTTGTGCTTACGAGTAGCTCTGCATCATTTAAAAGCAAATCTTAATTCCTTTGCGGAAACAATAGCTACCGTGTACAGCAATATGTGTGAGTCTAAGTATTTGTAGTCCTTATAAAAGAAGGCAAAATGCAGTGAAGAATAAGAGAATGTTTGACGAAATCATAAGCATGCACACATGTTATAGTATCAATAATTAAATAATTGATTTTCGCATTTAATATGCGTTTGCTTCGTAACAAACGAAAACAACAACAATACCAAGATAAGTAATAACAACAACACTCATAACAGTATAAATAAACTTTAACTTAAGATTGTTATCTTTTCAATACATTAGTTAACGAAAAATCTGTTAATTAGTTTTATAAACTAACGCATGGCAATTTTAATTTACATTTAATTTAAGTTTTGTGTTAAATGTTTAATAAAATTTATCTTAAAACTAAATTTGCCGCTTAAAATCACATTAAATTGCTTAAGATAATTTTAAAAGTTATATCCGTGTATGTGTTTATGTGTGCTATTTGCATTGAAACAGTTTATAACTAACAAAGTTTTAACAATGCAATCATGTCCTCAACAGCCTTAAGCGGCTTAAAATATTGCAACACTTTTCAATTTATTCCCTCTCTTTAAATCAAAAAAAAAAAAAAAAAAAAAAAAAAAAAAAAAAAAAAAAAGGAGCAAAACAGAAACAAGGAGAAACAAATTCCATCACATTCGAGCCATTAGTTATGTTAAGTTGGTCTTGCTTAATGGTTGTTGCAGTTGTTCGTTGTTTCGTTGCTAGTTGACTTTTTAGGCATGATTATGTTAGCAGTTTAAAAAAAGAAAAAAAAAATTAACAACAACAAGAGCAAACAACAGGCAACGAGCACACACATCCAAACACGCGCGCATATAAACTCGAAACGTCAATTGCTGCACAGTCACTCACTTACCTTAACTTGACATTTATGGTTTCTACCTTTGCATCGAGATCGGAGAGCATTTTTTGAAACCATAAATGTTGCCAACTAAAAAGTTATTAAATACCTGCTGCCATGTGTACGTACCTACCATGTAAGAGCTTAACTGGCATAACAACGTAAACAAATATACACGCGCGCAAATACGCACATATATATTAATACGTTGCCGTTGTCATTATGTCACTTGTTTTCGTTACAAAACTTATTCCCCTCGTTCCAGTATAGATTATAACCCATACTTGAGCACAAACCCCCTTCCTGCAATCGCTTAATTGGTTAAAAATATTTAAACTGTGCAACCATGTTAGACTCTACCAAAAAAAGAACTGTAATATTGTTTAAACCTCATTTGCTATACTTTCGCATCACTCATCCGCCCCTCTGTGTTTTAAAAGCGAATGGAAAATGTGTAAAGAGAACTAAACTTTTAGTATAGATACGCATATTTCTATATATAAATAAGCACAAATAGTGTATGTATATATATATATATAGGTGTGTTGTGTGTGTGTGTGTGTGTGTGTGTGCATTGTGCCAAACTAAATGCGAAGTGATTAAACATTTTTAAAACCATTAAAAAGTTGAAAAAGTTTCCATTTTCATAAAACGGTGCACTATTCTCATTCCGTATGTGTGTGGATTTGTGTGTGCCGCTGCATGTGAAGCAAAGGTAACTTAATTTAACTCACATACAGAGATATTTTCTTTTATTATAACATTTTATTCTTTTTAATTTTTAAAAATTTTTATTTTGCCATTTTTACCTAACAACCCGAACTGTGTTGACCACATAACACAACCATTACGATTACCATTACCATTACCGGCACCACGACCATGACCACTATCATACCACTACCACACAGTGTCACCACTGGAAAAGTCATCAACAAGCACGTTCAAGTGTATAAGTTTCTTTTTACGTGATATAATTTGCATACTCAAAATGATAAACGCACACGCAAAAGCCCACATATATGGCTACATACATTTATAGATCTAAGGATGTTAACGGAAATTCTTTAATGTGCTATTTAAACTATAAAATAAAGATGAAGATGCCATAAGTATACATAGATAAATGATCTGAATGTATTGGAAAGATAATGAAAGTCTATAATAAAAAGACGATAAAATTTAAGTTAAAAATTATCCCGCAAATCCTCTGCACTGCAATGGATTTCCACTAAATCGTTTACAGCGATGTTATGAATTTTTTTAAGTTTTTTGCATTACTGTCACATCGTATTGATGGCTTTTAAGCTCTCGTTTACCTCTCATTGCTCTCGTTGCTATTTCATTCTTATTTATTTATATATCACTTTCCAAAGTGTCCATTGTTATCGTTTACTATACGACGTGCCTTTCTCGATTTTAATGAGATATTTTCAAAATATTGCCATTTTAGTCGTTACAAAAAAAAAAAAAAAAAAAAAACAAAATTCGTGATTTAACAAGAAACTATCAAAATATATGAAATTAACATAAAAATCGAAAACACAAATATTTAAATCACCAAACTATCATCACTTAGCAATAAACAAGTGTTGATTACATTTTTAGCGAAGTGGCTCACGTAACTAATGCAAATGCTTTGACTATACGACGAGAATGAAGTAACTACCCACTATGCATTTTCCAATAAACGCATGCAGGGCCTGGAGCATGGCTAATCTCCTAAGCCTAACGTTCTCATTGAGACGGACGTACAGCCATTGTGCCTACTGAGCATAAGTGTTTTTTAGCTCAGAGCAGAAACCTTGCGACACCGACACTAATTATTCTATGTTAGTTGTTCGAAAACAAGTATTCTTCGCAAAATTGCTAATCTTTTCCTTCGCTCTTTATCTTTAAATTTGTAATTTTGGAAAAGTCAACATGCTAAAGTAAAGATGCTAAGAAGAAAAACTAAAAGTGCAACTATGGTACTAAAAACTGACTACCATCAAAAACAAATATTGACTTGTTCTTTGATCTAACAGAGACCAGAGGCTTACTCCGAGTTTCGTATTCTTCAAACATCTAAAACTTAACTATCAACGGATTTCGAAGCATCCTGAACAACTCACTCTATTCACATGCTCTAAATCGATGCGGGAGTTATCGCGCGAATAGATATTTGTGTATATGCTCGTCATTGATGTTCAATTCTTCCGCGGGAAAACGCTGCTGTGCTTGCGGAGATTCATGTCGTTCCATATTACAACAAACAATAAATAAGTTGGTTTACAAAATGTCCAATTCCTGAATTTCAACAGTAATCGGCAGATCGCGGTTATTAAGCTGCGTCCTGCTGCGCTCCCTGATATTTTTTGAAATGGATATCTCAGGTAGGGAGCGACGCAGTTATCTTTGAGACGCCTATTAGGAATGAAACACCAACCAAATTATCTCGATCGAAAGCGAGTTTTCATGCAAAGTCGAAATCCGATCAAAAATGAAAATCATTTGTTAGATGCTAACAAATTGCAAATCCACAAGCAAGAAAGTTATATTCGGCTGGAGTAGAATCCCGCATACCCACCATTATCACAATTTTTGGCGTCCCATGCTTTTAGTCATTTTCATAAAACAGTAAATAGGATAAATAGTTATCTTTTAGTCAGCTATTTACCTCACTAAAAGCTAATGTTAAGAAAAATTAATCTACCATTGAGAACTAACACACTTAGCTTTTCGCATTCCACTCTCCAAGTACTTTTATTTGATAACCACATCGTTGATATTAGTAAAAAAAAAATAATCCCCAAGTCCTGCGCCCCCCCCCCCCCCCCCTATTTATTTTGGAATCAGCGCATTTTAAGGCAGATAATGAATTATTTCATTTGGAAAATCCACAAAATAGGTCCCAACAGACTGTCTGGTTACGTTATGATAAATAAGCATAAAATCCCAACAAAGGGCAAAGTCCCAGCAAAGTTTAATCACTTGTAACTTTGTGTGTGCATGACCGACTTTTTCCACTTTCGCACATAAATAGTAGAGTCTCTCGTAAAGTACAACTTTTTGTTTACAAAAACGGAGTTGCGTTCATTTACACTTCACTGCGAGCTTGTGCTCTGACCAATTTGCCTCTTTTCAAATACCAGTCTGCGTACAAAGCCTCATATGTTTCTACCAAATTTGAAGTTGAATTCTTTAATTTTTGCGACCTGGAGAGTGTCAATAAAACACACTGAACAGATAGACAGACAGACATGGTTTAATCAATTCAGAATTCCACGCTGATCAAGACTATTGTCACGTTATAGCGTCTCCGACGCTTTCTTTTCTTATGATAAAATGAGTGCACCGCCGTCCTTCAGTGGTGGATATAAAAAAGAATCAACAAATGTCCCAACATGACATTAAAAGGAACAACCAATAGAGCATCGTCACTATGAGGACGTTCTATGCCTGACATTACTAAACGGACGCAAAGACAATGGCGATCAGATGCAGAGATCTGCTCATATTCTAAATCAGGATTCGACGAAGACACAAATACCTTCATTGAATGCAAAATTTCTTTCATTTACAGCCGTACAAAGTTGAAGTTAAATATTGATTAAATTTTGATATTGTCGCGAGAATTAGACCCGTAAAATAAAGAAAGTTATGTGGGATCGGAAGTAAATGTCTGCCCCGCCTGTCCGCGCAATAAATAATTTATCGCATTCTTAAATCAATTTATTATTACTGTTGTTATTTAAAATGATTCGGCGTAAAACAGCCAATATTGCTCGGTTAAATGATGTTAAAATTAAATAAAAATAACATACACACGGCCGCACAAGTTGCCATCACAAGAAATAAGATGAGATTTTTACAAAAT
Organism: Glossina morsitans morsitans; assembly: GCA_001077435.1. NCBI lineage: Eukaryota > Metazoa > Arthropoda > Insecta > Diptera > Glossinidae > Glossina > Glossina morsitans. The sequence goes on along the minus strand of CCAG010013024.1, from coordinate 31,736 downwards.
ATTGTATTTGCTGTTGTTATTGTTGTTTGCGATTGAGCTCTTGTCAATTTTAATTTTTTCAATGAATTCTGAGGTATGTCGTCCCTTGGTTCGCTTCGTGCGTGTGTGGTCAACAATTTCACGTTACTTTGTCTGTCTGTTTGGTGGTATTGTTGCTTTTGTTTTTACTGTTGTTTGCATATGCGGTCATATTATTGTCTGTACGGGTGATTGTCTCTGCACTTATGCATCTTTGTATCTATCTATCTATAGGATTGTGCGTGAATATTATTTATATGAATTGACCTCAATTTTATATATACATATATATATATACCTTTATTTCATTTGTTTATTGTTGGTTTTTTTCTTTTTTTTTTTTTTGTTATTCGAATTTTGTCTTTTGTGGAAGAGTTGTTGTCGGCGTCGTTGTCATCATACCTTCGTTTAAAATGGTCTGGGGCAGCCTATGATTGGTTATAGCATATTATTATGTCAATCCCTATTTATTGTTAATAGGATACGCACAAACTTACAAAAGAGTACATTTTCATACACATGCATACGCGTGTGTATGTATTTGTTTACGACAGCAATTTTGCTAGAGTTGCATCAATACATGGACGGACATACTGTCATTCACCAAAAAAGGAAAAACTAACGCGTTTGGTCGAAACATTCATTGGCAACATTTGCGGTTTAAGCTGTAAAAATCCCAACCGGCTACGTAATAACCATCAGAATGCCATTACAGATACTCGTACACATGAATATATATATTTATACCTACATACAAATCTACATTTGCATAAACATGTGCAATATGAACTGACTGGCAGGCAGTTAACAGTGGTAATAGCAACAAATGTACGTTGTAGAGCCTGACTAAATAAGACGAATATTGACAAAAATTAAAAAAAAAACAAAAAGAATACAATGAAGGTCCAGAATGGACGGGAAAGGATTTCTTTAACAACCACATAAACAAACTGCCAATTAAAATTTTACAGTATACACCCACATATAAACACAAACGAATAAAGTCACAAACGTAGATCTGCACATATATACTTGTCCAGTGTTCAACAATCACCTACGCACACTATCATTATAGCATATATATAAAAATTACCTATTGCGCGCTTATTTTAAGGGCGGTTGCCAGTTAAATTCAGCCTGACCGACCATGATGTCAATATACGCACACGTATATGTATACATGTGTGTAAAAATATGCGTAGATCTGTATTGGCGTGTGGATGAGTATGTTTGCCATTGCCTTCGTATTGCAGCTCCATGAATTCCAAATTGTTAGTGATTTAAAAAACTGTGAAACTACGAACAAAAATATATTATATATACATATATATATGCACACATATATATATATATATATATATATATATATAAATGTTTACAATTATTTCAACTTTCATGGCTCATATTCGAGATATTCATTGTCCGTGTCGCTGGATAGAAGACTGGGGAACTGCAAATATACTTACAAGCTTTTAAAGTCCGTGAATGGCAGTGTGTTCAATATAAAAACAAAATGAAAAATGCATTTAAATCATAATAATTGTGTGAATTATGAATTTTAATAAAAATTCATACGGGAAATACAGTCAATATTCGCATAAAAACTAAAGCTTCAAGGCTTAATTCAATAATTGCAGTCACTTTGTCGAGTGCAACAATTTTAAAATTCAAATAAACATATTATATAACCGGCATGAAACGTATTCCGTCATATTTGTACTGTTACCAGTCATTTTCCTATATCTACCTTAATTGGTTTACTTTGAAGACTTCTCTGTTATTGACAATGCAGTGATAAATAGCATTTTGCTGCCAATTCATATTGTTCCCAAAAGTCAACATACAACTTTTTTCAAAACAAATACTGTATTAATCAATATTATTACCTATATTTTTTAATTTCCTTTTCACATAACCTATGACTACATTCCTATATATCCTATAAAAAAGAATCGTTTAAATTTCCAAATAAAAAATCATGCATTTAACGATCAAATAAAGCGAAGACATAAATAAGACAAAATACAGCTAAGGAAATGGCTTTAAAAATCTGAATTTTAAAATAAATGGAATCAAGGCAAGCGAAAAATAATATCAAGAAAATCATAACATCTTAACAATTGAACGGATTCCGAAATTTCTCCTTAATACACTTGTTCAGATTGTTCCTGATTGGTAACTTTAGTGCGACGCGAGAGATCGCGCATTAGTGAATACCAAAATGCATTTTCTAATTAAAATATTCTTAAAATATTTCGGCCCATTAGATTCGAGTCATATCTGTTTACGGTTTATCATCGTATTGCAAATCCAATTAATTCTTAAAATGTTCCAATGATGTCGGTTTCTTCATTAGAGTTAAACTTTTAAAATGTTGGAGTTGAGTTTTCGAATGCTGCGCTTTTAAATACATATCGTTGTAGCTGCGTAAAGCGAGTCTACTTCGCCACGTTTTTCTCATTGTTCGCTTTTTATGCAGGAACAGCGCATTTATGTTAGAAGAAGAGAAGAAGTCAAACCAATTTTTAATAAGATATTCTTACCGTAATTATTATGAGAAATATACTTCTTCTCTCCTTACATTTTTTTACAGGGAAGTTTTTTAAAAGGCACAATAAGAATCAACAGCTTAACGACTGAAAAAGAAAAACTTGAATTCAATGACGAAATGGTTTAGAAATATATTAAGAAGGACAATAATAAACGGGTTCCAAGCTATATATGCATTTTTGCTTATTTTAACGTTTAAGCTTTTTGTCAGCTTAAAAGCTTAAAAAATTTAAATACGTGTTGTACAATTCTAATGCATAAATAAAACAAATAATAAGACTTGGATACACTGAACTTGTTAGCTTTTCTTAGCAAACTTAGCATAAGTCCTTCTTTTTCAAGTTTATTTGAAAGCAATCTAAGAGAAGTTTTCAGCATACGATAGAATTTTTTCTATTCGTGTGGGATAAAAATAGAAATTTATATCGTGTATGTCTATAATGGGTGATTAATATCGAGCCAAAAAATACGGAAACCAACGGTATTCTCACGTTATGTTGGTTTGTAGGCGTGCCCTTTAGCTGATTCGGATCATTTTCAAGCTCTTTTGAGAATTCAAAGACGATGTTTTCCTTTTTTTGCGAAAAGGGGTAAACAGCTAGGCAAATGGACAGATGAACTGACGAACAAACTGATATGTTAAGGTGCATTGTGAATTTCATACTGGTCAAGAATATATAGGCTTAATAATGTTTTCGAAGGTTAGTTTTCGCTGTTAAAAATATTTCGAAAATGAAATTTTATCATATTGGGTGGGCGCGACCGATTATTTTGAAATCTTGGACAGGTAATATAGCATCGCCACAGAATATACATCTATCTGCTGTAATTTGTGACCAAGGAGTAAGACGAGAATTTTCTTTTTTTTTTTAGAAAATAGAGGCGTTCTCAGCTCACAAAAATTGTTGTTGTTCATAAAAATTGTAAAACAGCTTTCTAAACAATACACAAGTAGTCACGGACCTGCCCTGGTCTGTATTCTGCGTTGCCCGGCAACGAAAAGATCGATAAACTAAAAGCGATAACACTCGATAAATAAATAAGTTAGCGAGAAATAACTCAAACTATTTGTATAATATATGACATAATACATCGGTCGATAGGTGCCGATGCTAAACAAGAGAAACCGAACATTTTAGATACAATCAGTTCTAACGCCCTCTTAACGATCTTTCTCCCCAAAGCATTTGCATCTGGAAAATGCGGTAGTTTGCCCGGGAAATCAAATTTCAATTCACCTAATTTTGTCATTTTAGTCATCGAATTGTGACGCAAAGCATTTGTTCGATTGTGAGTAAAAGAGGTGCAAATTTTTAAAGCACGTTGCTTATGCTCAAATTTTCATACAAAGTAGAGAACACACATCGTTAGGATGTTAACCATGCCTTACTTTTAAATTAACTTTTCCGGTTATCGAAAATAATTGTTAGGATTTTTTCGTGTTTTCTAGTGTAAACGCCCTCTTTATGCAACATCCTCGATATCCGTTTGACGACATTTAATTAGAGAAAGTCACAGACAAATTTCCTTTCGATTCAGAAGAGTATGCATAGATCTTCCAAGCCAATACGGAGTTTGAACCGATCTCTTTCCTATCAAAACGGAATATTTAATAACGACACGAAATTCGTGAACTAAAAAAAAATATATCAAAGTAAAATAAGTAGCGCCACTAAATGAGCGGCATCGCTTAATTGTTGGCACTTTCTAAGAACAATGCAATTTTTTTAAAATTACAAACGACATTAAGTGATCACTCTCGACACTTAGAATCGGAAGCGGCAATTTGGTGGGTGTTTCAATCACGATGCGTACTGCAGGCACCTTCTTCGAAATAAACAGAATTTTCGTAAAAGGAATGTTTGCTTTTAAAAAAGTTACGAGAAAAGCCCTCAGTTACCTCACCTTATATTTCGCTTTATATTTTATTTCTGAAAATTCCCGCAAGTTTTCTGACAAAACACAATTTAAAATATAAGATTTAAATTTTTTAAAAATTTGGAAATATAGATAAGCTAACTGCAAGAAGCAGACGGTAAGGAAGATGTATTGCAGGATAAATAGCAATGAATGAAATATTGATTACATGGTCATCGCACATAAGGTAGTTTGAATAAGAATTTTTTTTATTGAATACGTCTTCATACTTATATGCGGTTAAGATTATTCGTCATCAGCATCAACATATACGAGGTGTGTTCCAAAAACGGCTGAGTTTTCAAATTTCATGAGCTGCGAACATTCGATGTTTGAATTTTTTTTGGTATGTTGGTACACGCGTCCCCAGCGATCAGCCATTTTGCATTTTTCCTTTGTTTTTAACAGATATAAAGGTTAAATGTACTTCGGTGCCTTGGCGATTTTTTGCTTAGTCGAGGGCGAGTCGACTTTGAGCAAAAACAAACGTTTACAAACGGTACAAGGCCTTCACAGAACGCTGAGAGGAAGTTAATTGCGCCCTGGACGGCCCAGCATGTGAGTAGCCGGTAATTGTTTAGAACTTTTTGGGCATAAAAGGTGTTACAACCAAGTTTTCGCGATGTTTCGATGTTTTGTTCAATAACAACACCGTAGTCACGTCTCAACTACGGCCTTCATATAAGTTGGCCACCGAGCTTATTCTCCTATCTTCAAAACTGAAAACTCCCATGAAAGGAAGGGGTCTTGCCACGATTAAGAAGATGATGACCGCATCGCTGGAAGAGCTCAAGGTCATACCAAAAAGCGCAAAGTGCTTCGAGGATCGAAAATCGCGCCCCTACAAGTGTACCATATCTAAGGGGGATTACTTTGTAGGGTACAAAGTAGATATTAATGAATAAACAAATATTTTTCAAGAAAAATAAAAATTCTTTTTTTTTTGAACACACCTCGTATAAGATTTTTTCGTTTGATTTCTTTTTTTTCATTTTATTGTCTTAGTTTATGTAATAAACCATAATAATTTTTTAATTATTTCAATAATAATTTCTTTTATATATTTTTGCTTTTTTTGTCGTTCTGGTCTCTGCTTGAAATTGAAATCAAGCGAAAGTTTACAGAGGCAATGGAGATTCTTTTCAATTTTTCAAGTGCTATGCAATAAAAATTCCATTTCATTTAGTTACTCTTGGTTCCTTTGCTATCGCACTTTGGTAATTGCACTAATTTGCAACACAAGTACTTGCACAGTTACAATAGCTACTTAGATGCAAAATGAATTATAGTTGTGTGGGGATATTCGCTAGTTTTTGCGGTTAACTTCGTCGTCGACGGCGCCAATACTCGGCCATCGTGGTTCAGCCGCTCTATCTCTCTCTCTCTCTCGCCCTCTCTCTCTCTCTCTCTCTCTCCTGTATTCCTAATGAACCTACAATTGCGCACATTTGTACATATGGACTTGTATATACATATATACACAATATTATATATGTTTACATATATATATACATATATATATATATATATATATGTATATGGTGCAAAGAGTGGGACATCTGTTGGTTTTATTTACTCCCCATAATTTCATGAGAAACGCATAAGCGTCTAACATAATTTCTGCCCACTTTAATCCGCGCTGCGTTAAAAAGCAAAACAAGGCAATTCAAGAATTAAAATAAAATTCATAAAACTTACATATCGAAAAATCATAATCAGAGCGACAGTCATTGTAAAGTATGTTCACTTTTTTTCCTTTTTCATCGAACTCAGTTGAAGTGGGTACAAATGTACTGCGTTTTTAACACTACGATCCTATGAGTGACACTGGACGCTAAAATAAACATTTATTATGCAATATGAAGACGTCTCTAGGAAGTAAATGCAACTTTTAATTTTTTTTAATGAAAATGTTTAAGAAGAAGTATACCCAACAGATGGCCCACCCTATATATGGCTGGCAGTAATACTGGTATGCTGTTCAAATATAAATGAAATAATAATGGCCACAACTTTATGGTCATTCTCAGAGAAATTTCTATACAATGTTTGCGCCAAACAAATAGCTTGCGCTGAGGAGTCGGAATAAAATCTTAATGATTTTGCGAACACTTTTTATGTATTTTTCGTACTTAATTTTTATTTATTTATTTATCTATTTTTTTTTTTTCTTTTTGCTTGAGTGGATAAACATTAAATATTTTTTTTTCTATTTTTAATTTTTGTAGAGCAATTATAGACTTCAATTGCATTATACTTTAGGACATTTGTAAGTAATCGATAACTTTACAAGCATATATATTGTATATCTTACACACGCACACATATGCATGCATACAAATACACATATACATCCATGCATACATGCATGCATACATACGTAAGTATGCATTTAAAACAGAAATGTGCAGCAACTGATTTGATTGAAATAAACGTTGATTGATTTTCCTAATATTTAAACGATGATAGGTCAATAAGTGCATTAGAGAGAACGCAAACAGTTGGCGTCTTGAGTTTTACGTTCATATCATAGTCAGCGCTGATATTCCAATTTTTGCTGCTAACAAATTGATTTTTTCTTGGTTGCCAATTGTTTGACCATTTGTCAAAAGGCGAGAGCAAGCGCCGAAACGGGAAAAATCTATCTTCTTCTTTATGTAAGAATTGTATGAGGCTGTTAAGCTATCTTTTTCCAACACCTATCATCCCCATCCCCGTTTTCCCATCCTTGAACTTATATTTATATCCAATAACGGCAAACAAAAACGCTCATTACTAGCTTCGGTGGGGATAATCGACTACGTATAAGCGTCTGGTTGAGTCACAATCGAGAAATGTGACTTCAATTAGGAAGTGGTTTTAGTTCCTCAAAATCGTACAAATCATGATATCAAATGAAAATAGGGAACCAGTTTGAAACGTGCTTGGAGGTACTACAAATGGAATGGAAACATTGCTACAAAATCGTGTCTCGCAATGGTGGCCATAAAAATAATTTTCTTGATACATAATATAATAATGCTAAACACATAATATAATCATTACAACCGCATACGTGACAAACTCTCTATCAAAATTAATGAATTTTAGGCTCTAAAAAACGAAATGAACCGCAGTTCATGTAAGAGATAAAAGCTTTAGGCGGACATATGCTGCGGGGCGGACATGAAATTATATATGCGCGTAAGTAGTTTTGAACAAGAATACATTTTGCACAAACGCTTAAGAGCAATTTGCGAAATGTAATTTAATTTTATAAAGAATATAACGAGAAACAGGTTGCCCCTCTTTAAATTCGACATTTTCTTATCTCCTACTACATTACAATTTATTTTATCTATCTCTTCATTAGAAACACCATTGAGTATTTCGTAGAGTGGTGTTGTAAATAATCAAAGGCAAAGAGTAAAGTAAACGATTTTGGCTTGAATTTTATTTTTAGTTTTTTTTTTGGAGGTACCTGTGAGCAGCCCTTTACCAAATAGTGCACGTAAGAATTTCGACGTCATTTTTGTATTATTTGGCATGAGGGCCTTACGGAACATTGATTGATCCCGGCCTACCACCCACCTGCATTCCCCTATATAATCAATCATCGATTGAATTTGCCATTCTTGGAGCTTTATTTGCAATCCCATAAATGTCTCATAAACGTCTGAAAGCAAATATAATCGGGAGTGCTGGTTAACTCGCCTTTAAGGATTTACTGATTTATAAAGTCTAGATTGTATTCCATACATACGCGAGCGTATGTGTATGTGTTTACTTATGTATATGTGCATATACATAGACGTACGTTTTCTGTGCATTTCTTTTTGACCGAATTATGTCCAAAAAGCCAAGCATTGTACGCAATGAATTGAGTTTGCTTAGCAATTATTTCGCAACTAATTGATGGATATGTGAGATTTACTATTAAACAAATGCAATTATCTCACTGGTTGTATTTCTTAATTTATTTAAGTTCATTTATTAATTTACTACTTTCAGCTTAGCTTCTTCTCCTATTATTTTTTTTTTCTTTTTGTTTCTAATAAAACAAAAGACGATAAACTTACCATCTGTTTTACAGAGACTGAAAACCGAATTATAAGGTTGCAACAACAACAATAACGATAATAAAATTGAAAATAAAAAAAAACAACAACTACAACAACAACAACACCAATAACGACAACTTTAACAATACTAATAATAATAATAATAATAATAATAATAATAACAACAACAAAAAACAACAATAACCGTAACAACAATAACTACAATAATAACTATAGTAACTGAGGCAACATAATAAATCCAATGTACAGTTTTTGAGAAATGTACTTGAAATTTGCCATAAAACAATGTCACCGACAACAACAATAACAGCAGTAACTGAAACTTTAGCAGCAATAATAAAAATGTCAAAGCATAGATTATAATAGCAAAAACAACAATAACAAAATATAACAACAACAACAACAACAACAACAACAACAACTGCAACTACAACTACAACTATAACCAGCATAACAAAGTATACATAGACGGTTCAAAGACCATAAACAAAGCAAAAACATGAAATACTTGAACATACAAAACAAAATGGAGAAGAAAACACTAGAAAACGAAAGAAAGAAAGAAGAGAAAATAAAAATATTTTCCATATATAATATATATAATATGTATATGAGAGGATAATATGTACATGTATATAAGCGAAATACAACTCACAGAGTAGTGAGATTACTGTTCTACCCAACAGAAGCTCGTGTTACTGTTGATGATGCCCAAGAAAATTTTATTTATTTATTATATAATCGACCAGGGAACGGTGGTTTGCTAAATAAGTCGTTCCGTTCGCAAATTATTGAAAATTACGGAAACGACAGAGGAGCGTGCTTCTCGTTAATTGCCTAGCGACATTTCGTGATCTCCGAAACTTGAGCAAGTTCACGATATCTCTTGAAGATAAATATTTTACATATTTGCACATTATGGCATTCATAGTCCATATCATTGAAGTAGAAACCGTGAACAAGGCATAGTAAAAGTCATCCAACCAGCAAATCGAACTGGTAGGAGCTTAAGATTCGCTCTAAATGTAATATAGTTTCTTAGTCACCTCTCTTTTTATTTTTTCTTTTTGATTTGAAAATTCCGACTCTTTACATGCACAGCTAGTTTTAAGCTTAGATGGCAGTAGGGTTTTATGTATACCTTTTAGAAAAATTACTTTAATTGTGGAAACCACTTGTAAAGCAGTAACAGCTATAACCAACCAAGTAACCGTCACTACCGCCACCAGCGCCAACGAACACTTGCTGTTGATGGCATTGGTGATGCTGGTGCCACCAGTTGGAGAAATATTTATGGTTTAATATACACCTACCGGTGGCCAAAGCTAGGCAACCGAAAATAATTGACCATTTTTTGTGTCACAACCACCACCGCTACCAACACCAACAATCCAGCCAAAAATATTTCTTGTACACGCCAGACTAAAGCTCCTTCCAAATAAAGAAAAAACGCAAAAAAAAAAGAAAAAAACCAAACTACCGGCAGCTACCCGATGTTATAAAACAATTTTCAAAGGGCCAACAATTTATATGTAGACGTGTATGCTGTTTATATTTAAAACGCTTACACAGAGAATTTATAAAAAACAAAAAAAAAAAAACAAAAAAGGGCCAGACGAGAATAAATCGCAAAAAAAATATTCGCAACTATTTTTATAATATCCGAAATGATTTTAAAGGATATAACAACAAATTTTAAGATTAAAAATTTGTAAAAATCACGTAAGTAAACATAAATAATGAATTAATTACCCCCTTGCTCCTGCTGCGAAAATACGACTATTTGGTGTTAATTAAAGTGGACGTGCAACACGACGGTATCTGCTGTGCATGCAATTAACTTAATTTCTCAGACGTTAGGACACTGGGACGCAGCATGACATGTGGGAAAAGTGCTTCTCACTATATCGATGTTTGGGAAAATCCTTCTAATGGACGGCCAATGCGAAACCAAAACCCAGGAATGACTCTCTGGAGTGCGAACAAAGCAAACCGTTACTATTCACAGCATCGCGAACGCTCTAAGCCTCTAGCATCAAAAGATGCTGGATTTTTTTGGATAATAAAAAACACCTTTAGTCGGTTAGATTTCTTTCTATCGGAAAATTCCTGCTAATTAGTTGAACATTAATGAGTTTCCCAAGTGGTTGATGACGAATTGTGAAAATTATACAAAGGAAATCGACAATTGCTGCAAAGCGCTCGTAGTCAAAGCAACGATGAATTCAATAATAAACATAGTGTAGTATACTAGAACAGTATGAACGAAACACAAACTGATACACTGGTACATATGATCAGATACCCCCCATATGAAACTTACCTTACGCTTTCGTTTTCCATCTGGTATTGCATTACGTGTGCGACAACACTCAATATTGTTTAACGACTTTCTTTCTTTTCTTTTTTTTACTCGACGTATGCAGGACAGCCGATAAACATACTCCCTCATAGCTGTTAGGTTAAACGAAAACTAAATAGTTCACGTTTTGCTTTAGTATTGGTTGTTCAAAATTGCGTTTATAAGAAAAAAACAACTGTAGTTGACAAATAAAAACATCAATATATTCGTCGTTTACTCGGTATTCAAATAGCGCATAGAATAAATAAATCACTCATTTTACTGACAAACTTTAAGCTTTTACTGGTTTAAAATCCGAACTCATACGTTTAAGTCTGATCGCATATATACACTGAAGTTGTATAAACACTTATAAGCTACGTCCCATTGGCCTTTGTCCCTACTTATGCTATATACCTACAAACAAAAAAAAAGAACTTTAATTAACAAACAAAATCAAAACGAAACAAAAAATTTTTAATTCATGAAAGGTAAAAAAATAGAATTTAGCCAGAATGCTTCGACACATCATTTTATGTCATCTGATGGAGGATGATCGAACGTCGCGAGGCAAAATCCTAACGAGATGGAACAAGACCCTGCGGTGTGTTTCCCATCCCCGTGCACTACTTGATAATCTGTAAATACCGTTTTTGATATATTCATGAAGAACGTATATACACATATACATTTGTATTGTTGTATGTAAATTTCAACAAATCTTTCGAATTCCGGTTTTTGAATACGTATTACGAAAAATTACTGAAGTGAAGATCCCCCAAAATAGTCCACGGTTTTGCTCTCTCTTTGCTAAAATGTCTCTGCTGGCTTACGATTTATCGCAAAGTAAAAAACAAACAAATAAAAAAAGTATTAAAATTAAAAAAGTAAGAAAGTTATATTCCACAGGGGCCGAATCTCGTATACCCATCTTTACATCTTAAATACGTACTAAAACATGCTGAAACCCATCAGAAAATCCTAACTTTATTACTAAACCTCTTTTTTATCACCGTCGAAATCGTTCCAAGTACGCCGTGCCCATACACATAGGACACTAAATTAATTATAAAAAATTTTAACAAATTTACTCAAGTCCAGATGAAGAAGGGAGTTAGTAACGAAGTTAGACTTTTCTAATAGGGTTTAGGGTCCTTTAAAACATACCAAAAATCTGCGCTTGAGTAAATTCGATAACATTTTTTATAACACTCTTTGTGTATTGTAGCTTTTTGGCAACAACATACATGCACTGTACGGTAAGTAGTAGCAATCAATTTTTTTTTTATTTTTCATAACATCAAGTATGATTTCTTTTTTATTTATGTTTGTATTTTCTATTTTCGTTCGGTTTCGTCATTCTTTCAATATCGTTCAATTATCAATTCCATTAGTGGTTGACTGTAGCCTATTCAATTCTGTTTTGTGCAGTCTATTTGAACAGTGAAACGGCAGTGTTTATACGGAAACCTAACTCAGTTGCTGGGAGCCGACCAAATGGTGCATCTGGTTCATTTGCTTCTTCCAGCACTTGTAACTGGAAGAAACGCTATGAATAAATAACGATCGATGTGTTCCACAAAGACGAATCTTATTGATAAATATATGAATATATAAATTACAATTGTTATAAACTAACTGAGAATTATTCTACAATAAAGCAAGTATATAAAATGATGCACTCGCATTTTTGCGTTTGGTTACTCCAGGAATATGAACAGCTTGAAGTGTGCTACAAAAATGCAACGTAAGCAAATTAATGTAAACAACGACGACACACTTCAAGGTCTGGATTATGTAATTTGCGGTATCGTTGCCTATGGTCAGTTATGCTAAAACATGCCAGCACAGAAACATGAATATGCAAATGCAAGTGCATGAACAATCGAACATTGTTATGTTAATGAGTGCATAAGCATGGATGTACAAATAAAAATACAAACAAAAAATTAAATAAAATACAAATTGAATAAAAGTATATACTTAACCTAAACAATTAGCAAAGGCGCGAACCAAGGGTGAAGATTGCCCGTCTTTAGCAAAGACAAAAATGTGAGGTATGTGCAGTGGGCTAACATCACGCCGCTGTGAAATCGAACTCTGCAATCCTTTGAAGGGAACATATACACCGCTGGCAGTCAGTTTAGCAATGACTTTGGACGAATATTATGTCTTCAGCATTTCCAGTTGAAATTTTTATTTCTCAGCATATTTTCTTAATTCCATTTCATTAATACATTTCATATTATATAAGTAATACTTAAACACAAAGAAGACGATTTAAAGTTCAAAATTTGTCAACCTAAAGAAATGAACTAGAATTAGAATTAGAAAAGTAAACAAATTCAAACGAAATTATTTTGATCTTCTTCTGAACTAAGCTAGAGCGAAAACATAAATCGTTTCATTAAACTAACTAATCGTCGTTATCGGCAAAATCACGTGGGATCTGGCGAAGGAGGAAACCGTTCATTTCCGTTTTCAGCTTTCAGTTTTGCTTTCTTATTAAATGCAGGAGCGCCTTTCATTATCGATTTACTTCTGAAGCGACGCTGAAGCATGTCAGAAGGTGCCTTCCCTTTTTGATCTTCACTTTGCAAGTCGCACGTAACAAAGAAAACCCATTTTCAACTTTTTGAATAATAAACGATAGATGTGTGCTTACTTGCGTTCCTCAACTATGTTTGGTATGTCATCTTCAGGCGATTCAGTCTATTCCATAATTTATTTCTCGATGGCCCTCAACGAAACGCAGGAGTTCACGTACTTACACTTTTCAAGCTGACCTGACCATATCATATTTTGTCTAATATTTTTAAGTCTTTCATATAATGATCTTTAATGAACAGTGAAAATCTAAGAAAAAAACAAACAAATTGCCTTTTGTACTTACTGCTGCTTTGGTTGATATAAGTTGGGGACCTTTGAAAGCTTTCATAGTAGCTGCGGCTACTGCTTCAGTACCTTTTTCACGAAGTGTAATTTTCATTTTGCTTAAATCTTTACAAAATCTATGAATCACGGCTCCGTACACTAAAAGATGAAAATATTTATGCATTTTGCGATTTCTTTTTCCGCTTATTTCGTCGAATGGTAGAACTAGTTGTTATCCTTTGGATTTCGACAGCACCAAATAAATATGAACAAAACTTTGCTTCTTCAACAAAACTTTGCTTCTTGAACAAAACTTGCTTCTGCTTGCATGAATGATAGCAACGAGAATGACAACAAAGTCTTGCGTGAAGCAAGCAAAAACGTTTAGCAATTGTAGACTACGTCGCAAACGAATGTTAACTAAGAGATACATAGGTATCTCTGGCGATATGTATATGACCTGCCGGCGCTAATTAGCGCGTTTAACTCGCATCTTCATGGTTGACTATTTGGACGACTCGTCGATAGGAGATGTTTCATTAACGGGGCACAACTCCAATTCCAGATCGGTGAAAAGACCTTCAAAAATTGATAAAATAGATTTTAAGAATATTCACTTACCAACCTTCAAACTACCATTTGCTCTGTTGTCTTATCTGCGGAATGTCATCCACTGTCGTAACTTAGTCGTAGAAAGTTGCTGTCAAATTAAATGTATATTGAACTCCGATCTATTAGAGCCTCAATACATTTTCAAGAGTGGATTATTGAACCGTCTTACATTAATTCCGAAAAAAAAGTGTCTTCGTTGTGAAAAACTATTGATTTCAAATTTACCATCCAAAATACTGTCCATCGTCAGGCACTAGTTCTTCCATCTTTCTGAAAACATATAAATCCCACGTCAAGAGATCTTGGTTATGTCATCAGTTAGAAGGACCATCGATTGGTGTATGAGAGACTATTATATCCCTGTTTATTGCTTCGAAGGGTTTCTCAATACATGGCTGGTGGTTATCAAAGAAAAAAATCACTTTATCATACTTTTCAGCATATAATGGATGTTAGCTCTGTTAGCTACGCCGAGTGAAGCTATCACTGAGTTAAATAGTTTATCATATAGTACATTTACTTAACCTCATCCTCATCAGCACGAGCATGAGCTTGACGCCACAAATATTCAACGTTGCCGTTCGATCTCATTGGTTCACCCGATGTGCTTTTTTCGCTTTGCGGTATTATTTACTTTATATGGTTGACGGTTCAAGGTTTTCGACAACAAAAAACAGGACAACAGAAAACGAAAACTAACTAGTATGAGTAGTGTTGTTTGTAGATTTCCAAGAAGTTTAATATTGTGGTCAAAATGTGAGACCAATATTGAAGCTAAATTACTCGGATATATCGAAGATCAGAAATATTTTTTTCTAAATTGTAAGCAGATATCTGTCACAAAATTTCACATCTTAAAAGTCATTAGTGTTCCAAGTACGCTTTGTTTTGTGCGACCCAAAAAGTATCTTTTTCGATTTTTACAAAATCTAATATTGTTCCTGACCTTTAGTGGGCAGACTTTGCTCGAACGAAATGTTTACAAGAGGTGTAAACAGTTCAAAGAAGGGCGAGAACGAGTTGAAGGCAAAGAGCGCCCCGGGCGATCATCATCCCCTACCCATAAAGTTCACGTGAAACAAATCAAAAATTCAAAACCCGACAATTTATACTTAAGGACCTTGCGTTGGCATAAGTGCATAGTATCTAAGAGTGATCACTTTGAAGTCGACGAAGTAGATTTGAAATAATAAACCGATTTAAAATGAATAAAATTAAATTGGTCTGACCTTCTAAACACAGTGTACCCTAGTATACAGTATCGTAAATATTTTCTATCACATTTTCATATTTTACGATATGACGAAAAAAGTTTTCTTTTCGGTCTTTGAAGCAAGATTTAATGTATTAAGTATTTCTTTCCAATATCTCTCGTCTTCAGTTGATAAGGCACCCAATACACTTACTGATTAATGATTTCCATTTCCTATATATAGCCTGCAAAACCTTTGCTTGCTGAACTCTTATGGATTTAGTAAATTATTTATTCTTGTCTTTGGAATGATCCCACTTTGAGCATAATCTCGAATTCCTCATCTTCAAATTTTATTGTGGCCGTATTCCTAAAGCGTCGGCTCGACACATGCCTACATGCATTCATCGATGAAGTTTAATCATGAGAGCAACCTTTGGTTTTCTTTGAGTTAAACGGGAAACTAAAATTTCCTACAAATTGCAATCTTCGGCACATAAGTCGACAAAGGTCAAAAGCTATATTGTATTCACTTATTGAAGGATTAAGAGGGAGAAACATTGCTCTAAGAAGCATTATACTAATTATGCCCCTTTTTCAAACATCTTTCAAAATCTGTGCACGCTCCCAGCGTTTTTGCCAAATTAGTAAAAGATGCAA
The DNA here is from genome assembly GCA_001077435.1 of Glossina morsitans morsitans. NCBI lineage: Eukaryota > Metazoa > Arthropoda > Insecta > Diptera > Glossinidae > Glossina > Glossina morsitans. The sequence goes on along the minus strand of CCAG010013024.1, from coordinate 15,511 downwards.
TGATGTGTAGAAAAGAGAAAATAATTCCCAATGCAAGCCTGGGTTGTATCATGTAGTTTCTTTATGTTTCCTATTCCTATTCTTGAACATTGACTAATCGTAAAGTTAAAAAAAAAACATAAGAAGGGCAAAATTTAGTCTTAAAATTTCATTTAGATGAGAAACTTATTGCAATTGTTAAGCTTTCATAATTTTAACAGATTTCTGCTATTTGTTCTGGCAGATTATGGTTTTCAGTCACAGCATAACATTATCCTTGAGGAAAAATAATTTTTTAGTCCGTTTTTTGCATCTGTAACACGGAGCATGCCAAGTTTTCTATTTCGTTGGTGAAATGCATAGCAGAGATTGAATGGTGTATGGAACTACGGAAAGCATTCGAAAAAAATCTTCTGAATTTGCTTAATTACATCTGCGAAAACATGCGAAAGGATGGTCGAAAAAGTGGGCGCAATGGGTCTGCAAATAAATCCACAAATCCCCCATATGCATGTTTTTAATTTAGTTTTTTTTTTACATTTCTAACAAAAAGATCGGAATATAATCGCGTTATATACGCGTTATACCTCCTTTTTTTTTTGTCGAACATATATATTTAGATTAGTTAGCGTGCATTTCATCGTTCGTAGCGTTATAGTAAGTTTTTTATTTCTTTGTCTTTTAACAAAGAAACACTTTTTCAAACTAAATGGAAGGTATACAAGATCCGCCGTAAGCCTTAGCTGTTTTTTACTGGCTTCGAAAGTAAAGAAGTTTTGAGAGAATTGACATACTAACCGCAGACACACTCATTTCTACTTACATATTTATATATACATGTATATATGTATATATAGTGACAGCGTATTCAGCTTAATGATCTTTTCAATTATGTCTGTACTTTGGTCAGCTGAGTTTACGCCACTTTAAGGCAAAATGACATTTTGTGGTAAAAAGCACTCCTAAGGGAATACCAGTCTCATGCTTACAACACAACACACACGTGCACACACATATATATATACTCTAATAAAAATGGCTGAAAGAAACAAACACACTTGCGCTGACATTTAGTCTCAAATACTCATTTTGATTTCGAACAACCCTCACATTCGCATATACATATATACATATATATATATTACAAAAAAAAAAAAAATAACTTTACTGTTTCCACAATAGTTTCTCAAAGTTTTGTGGCATTTAACATCTCTTCTAATGAGAGGACTTATTAAAAGTTTTATTCACACAAAAACATTAGCTAGCTATGTGGATAAAACGAATAAAATAAAATAAAATAAAATAAAATGAAAAAATAGATAACGGAAAGAACATCTTCCAACTCGCTAAAACCGCAGCTCACACAACATTCATACTCCAGAGTTTTAAGGGTCCAACTAATCTGAATGAAATGCATTTTTTATTATTATATTTTCCATGTTTGATTTTATTTTGTTTTACTTTATTTGATTCTTCCTGAAAACAATTCAGATGTAAAGACAAAAATTAAAATGTGAAAAAAATAAACCTCACGCAAAACGCTTATTTTTCGCAACATTTGCTTAACAAGTTTTTTATTATTTATGATTAGTTTTTTTAGTTCGAAACAACTAAATATTGAAAAAGTTTCTTTTGCTTACTATAAAAATTTTTACATAAAGAGAGCACTTTGACAAACAGAAAAAAAAAATTCTTTTGCGCACACACATACACATACAGGCAGTAGAAAAAACTCGTTGCTTTTCAAATAGCCAACAAAAACTGCACAATAACAAATACAACGGTAATAATATCGACATTATGAAATTGCTTAAGGAATTTATCCTCAGTTCAAATACAAACAAACAAACGCAAAAACAAAAAAAAAAAAAGCAGAGAGAAAAACGCATACTACATAAACACACACACATACACACACACACACACACACACACACACACACAAACACATAACTCGGAGAAGGTAAAATATGGAGTCGCTTCTATAGAAAAACTTTTGCAACATTTTGTTACTGAGTTTATTTTTATTGTTGTAGCTTTGTAGGCTTTGAAAATATTTTCAAATTAAACGCAATGAGCGTTAGTGTGTTCTTTCTTCTTTTTTTCTTTTTCCTTTTATATTTTCATTTTTTTGTTTAATTTTTTTTTTTTTTTTTGTTTTTGCAAACTAAACATTTAACTTCACTTTGAACTCACATTTCATTGTAAGTTTTCGTTACTTTTCAGAAGGCACTGTATGCGGCGAGCTTTTCTTATCAAAAACACAACGTTTATATAAATACGCAGCAGCAGCAGCAGCAGCAGCAGCAGCAAGAGAAAACGAATTACGGAAAATAAGTTTTTTAATAAAATTCATAACAAATGCTAAAAGTGCTGCCAACAAAAACAAAGAAACGAACGGAGAACGCAGATGAGAAACGCAATTCAACGAAATTTTAATATATACACAGCGTTAGGTTAGCTTATGTGCAGCAATAACGTAAAACTTGAGAAACTGCAGAAACGCGTATTGGTCAAGAATTTTACACCGACATTGTGTGCTGGCCTAACTCTGTTAAATATTTAATTGAAATGCTACCAAAATTATTGAATATAAAGAACAAACACATTCTGTTGTTTTAAATTCAATTGAAACATAGAACCACAACGCAGAACGATCGATATTTTGCATTGATGTGAGAGATAGCAAAACAAATGGAGAAAAGTTAAAAAACCTTTTCATTACTTCTATTGCAGGTCCATCAAGCTTCCCTCAATGTTAAGACTACGTTCAAAGTCACTTTTCATAAGGCTTTTACTAGAACTAATCAGATCCCTCCAAATTACGAATATTGAGTGCATTGCTTTTTTTGTTTTTTTGTAATTGGAAATCATTGAACGCCCAAAATTACCGTTAAGAATTCCGTCACTAGGACCAATGTCCAGATGCCCATCGCTTGCTCTCTCTTAAGAGTAATTGGGCATCATGCATGGATTTCGTTTTTCTCTGACTGAAAAGACTTTTCAAGTAATTTGGCAGAGCCGCTACTATGACATGTTTACTTCTTCAAGCAAGTAGTTTTCGAACGCGACCGAGCTGTGCATACGCACCCTCTTAATTAGAATGTGCGCCATCTGAAATGTATGCAAAAGAGACAAAGCTCTTTCTTAGTCTGATAAATGGCTGCGATGTGCGACTCCTAAGAAAACATGGTGCGCATAAACTTCAAACTTTGTTTTTAAGCAATTTTCAATTAGATTTCCTATCCTCGACCAGAACACCATATCTCTTTGCAATCTGCTATCATTTCACAAGTGAAATAGAAGGAAAAGATATTAGAATGTCAACTGTTAGGCAATTACTTTGAGATCTGCTACTTCCAGACAGAAATGATATTGTGCTTAGCGCTGTCAAAGTTGTTAAATTGACCATTTAATATTCAAAGTTCTTGTGTTGCTAAATGTTAACTTTGCCTCTTTCCAAATTTTAATTTCAACCTACAATGTTAGAGTTGAATTCCGCTTGAAATTTCATTCCATTTCGATTGGAATTATGACTTTAAGGAGAAATTTCGTTTCGACCAAATACCCAAGTGTTTGAAGTTTACACGCTAATAAGGATGCAATCAATTGTAAGTTAATTTGTGTTTGCAAGCGCAGGTCTGGTCGGACCGGGGAGGCAATTGAGTTATGATTCCATTATGATCTGCAATTATTAATTGAAATTCTGTAAAGAATTGAAATTGTAAACTCGACTGAACTACATCTGGCATTTACATCAATTACAACTCTGAGTACATTTAGGATGTTATGCAAAATTTCAATTTCAATGCGAATCGAAGTGCATTATTAAAAATCGATCAGGTCCAAATTAGAGCGCAAATTCTACTTTAATGCAATTGAAATTCAATTCCATCTGATTGGAAGCAGAATTCTAGCTGTGACTAAAAACAATTCCAACTTAAATCAATTCCAATTCAAACTAGTTAGAATTCTAATCTTAAAGTAAATTCCAACAACAGAACTACAGAGTACGTCATTTTGATCCTTTTCAATTTTCGATCAATGTTAACGTGGTATACGTACACTGGGATAATGCTGAGCCCAAATGGGCAAAAGTCGCAAAAATGAAGATAAAAAGCTGATATTTGACGCAAACGTTACTCGATTCAATTCCATTTTTTCCAATTTATAATATATATTATATATATAATTTATGGGATCGAAAGTTGTAGACGAAAAACATGAAAAAAGTGTCGGTGTTTTTTCCGAGATGGTTTCGTGCTAAGCGGCATAAGCAGATCATGACTAGTTTTTCATTCTTAAATTCCTAATCGATCAAGATGTGTTTGTTTTCAATTTTGGCTTTCTATCGTTGGTGTGTATGAAATGTGTAAATGAAATGTTAATTCCTATCAGTATGCAAAAGTGTGCCTTTTCTCGCCTTTTGATGGGTATCAGTAAGCGTGTCTCTTTCCTTTCCTTTCGTATCTACTATAACGGTCTTTTATTATTTTTCGAGCTCTTTCAATTTTTATTAAAACCTAACTTGTTTGTAAATATAATTAATTCTCAGCAGAACTAAATTTCACCGTCTCTCCCTTTTGTTCTTCGGCTCGTAAGCACTTTGCTTTTTTCGTTTGCCATTTTAATTTTTTGTTCGTTTTTGGTTATGTTTTAAAAATTACATTATTCGACTAAAAGCATTTTTAATGGATTTATTTGAAAAAGAAGCTAAAAAAAATTTGAATTATTATCAGTAATAAGCACGAAAGGGAGAAAAAACATATGATATGAAAAAGTAAGCTTTAGAAGACTTTTAGTCATAATTATTATGTAGTCCACAATTAATAATAATTATTATTATTAAATGAGAAAATGCCGATAAAAAATAAAAACCGTTTAATTAAGTTGAGCATAAAAATCATTTCACAAATTAACAATTAGTTAAAGTTAATTACAATCATTTAATTTTCTTCTGCTTTTTTTCCTTTGATTTTTTTTTCTTTTGCATTATAACCGACATTATATTTGCGTACGTGTTTGCATGTGTATATATATATATATGTTTATATATATATATATGTGTGTGCATGTATGTATGTATGTATGTATGTATATATGTATGTATGTATGTATGTATGTAAGTGTTTACATGCGTAAGTATGGCAGTGGCAGTGGCAGTGGCAGTGTTGAGGTTCGTTATATGTCGTCCTTATTTTCTCTGGATTTTTCTCAACTATCATTATAAATAAAATCTTGGTCTACATATATTTTATGCTAATCGATAAGCAGTTACAAAAATCTTCATATATGCTTGTGTATATGCGAGAGAGTATAGTAGCAGTCATGTTGTTAACTGTAAAATATGGTTTCAGCGCAGTAAATTACCATATAGTGAATAAGAGGGAAAAAAGTTAGTGTGTTACAGTGTAGCTCGTAAATCTCAAAAAACAATGTAAACAAAGCCTTTTGACACTCCCTAGAGTTTTCCAGAGACCAATACTGAGCTGAGCTGAGCTGAACTGAACTGAACTGAACTGAACTGAACTGAACTGAACAGAACTGAACTGAATTGAGTTAAGTTGAGCACTTGAGTAGAGCATTAAGCCAAAAGATTGCCGGGCACTATAATACGTTGAAACAATATCAGAAGAGTAAACAACAACCACAATCACATTCATACACAAACTGACACATGCAAATACACACACACACACACACACACACACATATATATATATATACATACATACATACATGCATAGTTTTTGAATCGTATGATAATGTAACAAAGTATCACACAACTCCAAACCGCACAGGCACTCTTAAAACAAACATTTACATCCGTAACGCAGAGACAGAGAGTTCAAAAGTAATTTAAACAACACTTAGCTGTGATAAATCAAATGCTTTCTTTTTATTTCCCCCCTTCCCACTGCACATTTCTTTCACACATTTTCTATCTCTTGCTTACTCCGCCTTCTAGATCTAACAAATTAAACATCAAACTTAAGAGTCCAAAAAGAAGAATTCAAATTCACAAATTCACAAATGTTCGAGAAAAAAGTGAAAAGTTTTTCAACTTTGTAAAAAGATGGCGCTAATATCAATGACATTCGGATTTTGCACTTTCATAACGTAAATAAGGCAACTAATTGTCTCTTTTTAATTAGTGTCATGAATCAAATATTTCAAGTCTTGAAATGTGAGTTACGTTAAAACTTGATTGTGCACATGTGAGGAGCTCTAAAAACAAAACCGAAACATGTACCGCATCGTATTCTAATTGGTGATAATCCGAAGCTAAATGTTGTAATGCGGATCAGTACGGTGACGAATTAAACACATTATACCTTTCACACGCGAAATACCGCTTTAAAGTCCACGACAGAAACCATTAAAAACTAGTGTCATTATTAAACTAGTGTCACAGATTACGGAAGAGCGTTTGACAGACAAATTAATAGATATTTTGAAAGAGTTTAGTTTTGACGGAAACGATGCACGCTGCCTCAAAAATTTGCATTGGAGTCAAACAACGGAAGTCCTTAGTAATGATTATGAGAACAATTTATATTCCTATAAACAAAGGGGCTCATCAAGAACGCATTTTTGTCTCCTCTTCTTTTTACCGTCGTCCCTGAGGTAATCTTCAAGAATAATTCAAACACTCGAAGCAGGCATTGTCGTCAATGGACAATTCATCAATAATAAGCAGATAATAAGCAGGATTTGCAGATGATGGTTCAAGCTAATCCTGACTAAATTAACAATTTCGAGTTAAACCTAAACATCAGTAGAACCAAATTTATGATTGTCAGTTGATCGATAATTCCATATGCAAATGCCACTCTATCGATTACTAGCCAAAGTGCAGAAAGGGTTTTCAAGTTCCTATCCTATCCCTATCCTTCGATCCGTATTACACGAAGACTGCAACAACGACATAAAAATAAAAAAAGGACAGAAATGGCTAAATCATCATACCCGGAATGACAGAAAACTTCAGCAACTCGGGAAATTAACTTATCCCTTCGTCTTCGTTTCATGAAATGCTTTGTATGCTCCCTGCATTTGTATGGTCGAGAATCATGTTCATTAAAAACCTATACCACAAACACACTGAGAGCTTTTGCGATGTGGAGTTACCGTAAAATGGTAAAAATATTGTGAGCAGATCACGTATCCAAGGCGAAAGCCCTGAGAAGAATGAAGTCTGAAACTGAGTGTTTTAAAGTGTAAAAATAAAAGACGAAAAACTGCGTACTTTGGACAATTAATACGTGGAAAAATATATGAACTCCTACACTTAATAGTGGAAGATCGTATCGGAGGACGTAGAGGCATAGACCGAAAACAAATGTATTTGTAATAAAAGGAGAAAAGACCAAATGCGAGTTGTCCTTTCTGCACGGAGTTCATGTCTTGCTCGAAAAAAAGCAAATGCTAGAGGTACAATCCTGGACAATATCTTGAATGATGAATTGGGAAATACCTTTCCGCAATAAAAATATACATTTAGCAAAAAGATCGTTTAGAACTTCTGCGCACACCTAATGTACTAAACGAGATTACTTTGAACGTCTTGCAGGATAGAATGCGAAAGCTTCTGACAGCCCGCTGCTCTCACATACAAAATAATTCGTGCGCGGAAAATGTCGCGTACTAAATGATTTATATAATATATAGCAGCGTATATCGTTTCATTGTCAGACTGAAAGCTCCTTAATTTGCGTTTATGTGCACATATCACGGTGACATTTAATGTATCGCATGACACAAAAATAATATTTAAATGGGGGAGGAAATGATATTATTCTGCATATATTTACGTTAGCTTATCCGTAATTTTTAATCGCTCTATTTAGCCATTTTGCTGAACCCATTTCTTCTTATTACTGCAGGCAAGACGAAGTTCATTGAGTTTGCCCTGAGTTTCAACATGTTTGACTCTTTGGGGGCATAAGAAAGTTGCGAAAGTGAGCCTTGGAAAGATATGTAAAAATAACAATAAATAAATTTCGAAAATTCTCTCATGTACATCGCCATATTATATGCAAACTTATTTCACAGTATTGTATATGAAACACTTTACTTACCATCATTGCCTCCATTCGACGCAACAAGAAGCGCAATAACATCTAATTTCATTGTAAATGTAAAGCGAATAAGGATGACTGTATGAACCAATCATAAGGTCCTTATGCACTAATAATACACACAACTTCCGCTTGAAAACAGAAACCCTTTTAAGTAAAAATGGGGTAAATCACAACCAACAAAATACTGCGAACTACGAACTCTCATAATATAATAGTTAAGGTGAAGAAAAAGGGCGCACTTCTACAGATCAAATTTAAAAACAAAGCCCCGAGCCGTAAGCGGTGCGACAATGTCATGTAGATCAAAGGATATTGAGAAATCGGAAGCGCAAAATTCCTGTACATGTATTCAAGTGTCTTTCGCAATTCCTGCCGTTGTTTTATAACGACTGAGTTCAATAAATTTCACACTAACTGGAAACGGTGGATTTAAAACGTGATAGATTTAAAATTTTATTCATAGCAACTCTAATACATACGAATAAATCTAAATGTCAACTCTAGATAAGCAGTGTGTGTACGCTGATACTTAGATTTGAAATATAAATGCATTTATCGTTAAGCTTCTTTAACAGAAATATGAAGGTTTTCTTTCTTTTCACAACTTAACTGTTGGTCGCACGAGTTATACTAACTTTGGCGTTCAACTTGTAGCTAGCTCTGTACGTTGATATATGTAATTGAAGGATTTTAGGTCGGCTCTCAGTTTGCTCTTAGAATTATCAAAGTTATAATAAGTGAAACAGAAATATATATATAGGTATATATATATATATATATATATATACCAATCAATGCAGACGGAAATTTGACTTGAAAATGAGACGAATTCTTCTTCTCTAGTTGGGTTATTAAAACAAGCCTCAATATTTAAAATATTGAAGGCCTACGTGTTTGAAATCTTTTTGTCTATTATTTTAAGAATTATCGGTGGGAAATTTGAAATTGGAAAATTCCTTGTAGGATGCAAGTATTGCTATCATTGACAAGAAATTTATTAGTTTTTATGTACTATTGATATTTCTGGCGCTAAAATCTGCCCGCAAACGCCTGATTGAACAGATGACAGAGGTATGGTACAAAAGATTCGTTGTAAATGTTTTTTGATGTTCTTATGCGTTTTCTAGCTGTTTCTCCCTTAGTCTCATAGATTTGCTACATTTGGCACAGTGTGAAGAGATGAAAATCTCATAAAGTTTTATAATTCATCTTTTTTTTTCTTCATTTTATGATGTGTCTTATCGAAAAAGCTTAGCGAAAAGCAAAAAAAAAAAGCAAAAAAAGCAAGGATGACAACGTAAGAAGGAGCAAATTATGAAGTTGGCTTAAGAATTCACTGACAGAGCATATGCCGTCAGTCAGTTTAATGCATGCAATACAGCGAAAAAGTCAAATTGTTGTATTATGCGATTCTACAGATGAATGAGCAGTACGAAGAACAGTGCGAGGGATAGCATGAGAAAAATGAATACAAGCATCATAAATCGTATAGTATTAAAAACTGTAAAATATGATGGCAGAATAAAAAATAAAAAAACAAAGAATGGAATCTATTAAAATTTATTATAAAACAAGTGACGGAGTTGCAACTATAATGTAACGAAAATTGTATTAAAGACCTGTGTGTATCGCCAGTAAGCATGCCTTCTTCTAATATCATCTCTTGAGATATAATTGTAAAAGATTTCAAAAAGACTTTTCAGGCATCCTCCTGCTTTTGCTTTTGTTGAAAATACAAATATTTGTGTAAATAACGATATCTCGTCTACTTCATGACGAAAACTCCAATATGGAATTACATAAATATTATCATTGCAAAGAACCGAAGCTTGGCCGAGAAGATGGCAAGATGTACGATTACCAACCACAAATGTGTTTTGTCAATGAAAGCCAGATAGATAACTGAAATTATGATCAGTTCAATCAATTGTCTAACAATTTTTAAATAACATCTATACGTAATCTCACAATCTAAAGACAGTTTGTTCTACAGCATTTCGTGACTGTTCATCTCTGTTAATTTCCAACTTTATAATCTAAGGCAATGGACATATCGCGACAAATTTGCTCCAGGAAATGTAATCACAGTTATCTCATGCGAGGCGCTAGTAGCCAAACGATGTATTATAATCGGAGAAGAGAGACCAAGACAAATTTGCCTACTGATCTATTAGACCACAAAGGTAATTCGCTTACAGAAAGAAAGGATTGTTTATTTTACGGTTTTGAAAAATTTCGAACACTGAAATAAACCAATGTTGAAAAGACAAATTAAATAACACAACCTTTCATCAGTCGCTTTAAAGCCAATGTCGTAAATTCGATTTTAAAGTTCAAAATATTTATTGTTAATTTTGTAGGAAAGAGGCAACAGGTGCGAACACAGCACGTTAGCGGGCTTTAAGTAAAGCACAAATATCTGAGCTATTGATAAGCGCCAGTAGAGAAGCGGAGTCTGATGCTAAAAAATTCTAACTTGCTTTCTCCATTTAAAACTTCTCCTGCCTGTCTCTGCTTAAAGAAAAGCTAAATCGGCGCAGAGATTCGCTACTTAAATTTTTACTTGCTTGAACACTTTAAGATGTTGTGCGTTCGTGTATCCATATCACGATGGCAGCTGAAAAGAGAGAAAATCGAAGAAGTGCTTAAAAGCAAGCGTGATTTATTTATGATCAAGCTTACTAAAGTTTAAAGTTTATTAGTGAAAGTAAGGAAGTTTGATTAGTTAACTAACACAATTAAGAGACTTCTCTGACAAAGGTTGTGCAATCTTTCGTCTTTCTCAGTTACATTTGCAGTTCTGTCTTGCCTGAGAACCAAGCTAAGCTAACTATAATTTTCTCCATTTTTCCGAAATGAATTTCTCATGCGCGGCTGTTCATTCTGATTCATATCGTGCTTCTTTCGTTCACGTAGCAGCAACTAAACATGCGTTAGTCTTCATTTTTCATATGTGTGGGCATGTCACCTGTAAACATATACATTCAGAACTTCAAGTTGTTTATACAAATGTCATAGCTATGTACATACAAGCGTGCAATGTGTTTACCATATTTTTAAACTTTACAAGCAGAATAACAAATTCGATATATATATTCTTCATAGCCTGTCGATATATCAAATAAAAGACAAGATTAAAATCTTTTCATTGCGGGAATACGACTGAAGCTAAGAGTTTCATACGTAATAATAATGTGAAAATATAGATAATATTAATGAGGAAAGAGCATAATTTATATTGAATTCGATTTAAAAGATTCGAAATGTCACAGCATAAAGAAAAGGCCGATTAATCTGAGTGAAAAAAGACAAACAATTGAAACGACATACAACGGCCCAATTCGATATTAACTCACGTCTTTATAATACCTTAAGAACACGTCGTGTTCATCGTCGCTTCATAATGGATTAATTTTCATTTAATTCAAATAATCTCTTACTCTCTCTCTCTCTCTCTCTCTCTCTCTATCTATCTATCTATTTATCTATCTATCTATCCATGTGTGTGTGCGTGTGTGCATGTGTGTGTTTATTGACGTTTTTTTTTTATTTTGGTTTATTTTCTAATTCCCGAGGACATTTGTATGTATGTGAGACAATATCAATTACAAGACATTCAATTAAGGATTATCTTTAAATAGTTTTTATTTAATATTTGTCGGATTGTTGATTATTTGAAAGTGTTTCTTAATTATTTGAAAAGGTTTTTGCCTTTGTTTTCCAAAAATATACGTAAGTGACAACATAAACTCAATTTACAAATTTACAAATGTACAAATAAATAATCATTTATTCTGTATTTAATTTTCTTTATTTCAGTGTCTGTTTCTTTCATTTATTATTAAGTGACATTTTAAAGAACGGTCAATAAAGAGAGTAACGTCATCTAAACGTTATCATCTACATTTAGAATATTAAATAAATAGGTAAAAGCAATTTACGCCGTTCTGTACATATATTTGTACATATGTGGTTATGTGCGCGTATGTGTTTATGCCTGCGCTTATATATAGTTATATAATCCTTTGCTAAAAGGAATATTAAAACAAGTAAGAATTTCGAGCACGCTTTAAGACGTAAATTGAATACCCATCCCTGACTAATTGCTAAAAATTGTAACAAATTCTCCTAATAACGTTTATGTAAGTAAGCGAGATTAATAAGGATCTTGTCTACACTGCGCTTCCAGAAATATCTTTGAAAAGTCTTAAGTGAATCTCTCGCAAACGTTGACAACTGCCGTCTTAACTTGATAGGATCTCTGAATAATACTAAGCCTTGCTAACACAAAAGCAAATGATACTCATTGTTACTAACGCAAGGACATATGCAGTATGCTCTCATACTTCACTGGTTGAATAGAAATAATGCGTATCTGAACATACCGAAGATAATTTGTCTTCTATAACAAAGAACAAAGGAGAGAGTGAGTGAGAAGCTATGTTGACGTTCAAGAGACTAGAACCGATTCTTTCGATTCGATGTATGACATATCGGTCTCATAGTAAATATGATATATGTTCGTGGAATTGATATTGATGATTTTAGTATCGTATTGCTTTCAAAACCGGAATTTTTTTATTTAAGGTTTCCGTAGAGATGGGTGTGTGCTTGACGTACGTAGATCGAAATCAAATTTTTAATTAGCTTGATTTGATTTTTACTTTCAACGGTCGCAGAAACAGTTGTTGCTGTCTAGCAGTAAGTCGATACTGAATGCAGGCAGTATCTATGACTAATATATATATAAAATGGGGTTTTCGTACTTTGTGTCTGGCTATTATTTACCATATGTAACAAAATTTATCTTCTGCAATGGAATATAAAAAGCCAAGATAGGAAATTATTTAAGAAAGCAAACAGTGTTTGCATATATGAAAAATGAAATATGCAGCTATAATCCATACGTAGCATATAAAATGTGCAAATTACTTACAATAGTAAGCAAGAAACCATGATGAAGAAGGCAAGTACGGCAGCCATGCACGAAAACAAGTAAAAGTCAAATAATCAAACATACAAGGATTTATACATTCGTATATAGAAGAACTATGAACCGCATATAACCGTACACACATATAAATATTCATATTTAAAGCATATATACGCAAAATTTTTATGGAAACGAACATTACGTATGACGGCTATATTTGAAAATTAATGTTTACCACTTGGTACTGCAATTTGGTTAGAGCTGTTGCTCTTTTACATTTAAAAAATATTATTTTAATTAAATTCATGATTTTTTATCGTAGATAGTCTGTCTCATCGTCACAGCTCTACATATAGAGCGAATGAGAATTTCAAACTTTTCTGTACTTTGCTTATCAAGCGCTCTCTCTTTCACATTTTTTCATTAAAATGAAAATATTTAACAATTTTATTGAGTTAAAATTCTATTACACATAAGCTGCTAACAATGCATGTAATTTTCATACAATTTTTCAGACATTCTTTCACAAACTTCTTCTGTTTATTTATTTTTTCATTTACGAGAAGATGAGAGCAGTTTATTATTTATTTTATGTGTTCCATTTGTAACAGGCAGTCGTATACATTAAAACATTTAATGGGAAGTGTATTTCTTGACCGGCGCGGCATTTCCAGTCGATCGAATAACGACGGCTCGTCCGCTCATTTATTTACAAATTCTAGAGAATTGTGTTACAAATTGACTTCTAGCATAAAAATTGTCTTGAGCTGCCCATTGTAAGGTTACAATAGGATACTGAAAATTGACATGTCTTTTTGTAGGCTTGTAACACAGTAAAAATATTCAGCCCAGACGAACACTCTTCTTTCCTTCAGTTCTTTCTCTTTTGAGGTTATATCGAAACATTGGCTCAAATTTTTTGGTGAAGTCTAGCATTTAATCATAAAACCTGCTTCATAACACATTTATATCTTATTATTTACCTACAATTTCTAGTTATATCAATATCTGAAGTCTGAAGTCTTTTCACGTCAATTAGTTTGATTTGAGTCTGGTAGTTAAGCTGCTTTTCGTAAAATTTATTGGCTTTGTTACTGGATCTTAATGAAATATATTTACTAAATGAATACTTCTCCAAAGTGTTTTAGTTTCAAGAAGATCAGGAGTTCTGAACTAAATCAGTTTGAAGATTACAACTTTTGAATCTTTCTTTAAATTCTTGGGGATGTTTTGGCTTCAAAGTTTTCACGAGTCTCTTTTTTAAAAAGTTCCACTTACGGATGATTCGAATTTAAGTGAATGACTTTGGATTAATGGGAGAGCTGAACTTTTCTTTTACTTAAACCTTTTTTATCATCGTCGATGTTTTTCGTCAGCTTACTTCAAATAAAGGTAATTAGGGTCATAATGGCCTGTGCATAGGTTCTGATACTAAAAGATTTCTGGTTTGCCGTCAAATGAGAAAAATCTAAAGTTATATTTGCATTTTTTAGGCTCGGTCCTAAGATAATCGCAGAAGTTATCGATATGCGCTACTGCTTTATTTCAGAAAGAACGATCAATTTCTGCAAAAGTTGCCAAAATCTAAAAGATATTAAATCCTCAATATATATATATATATATATATGTAAATATATATATGTATATATACATATTTTGTATGGACCTAGAGGCTGCGGGATAGCTTAGCTTTCAGAAGAACATAACAATGCACAAGATATAAAGTCAAACTTACAGCGAACAGCATATGCCTTTGCCTTAAATTTATATTTAATTCTATCATTCAAAAAAAAAAAAAGTAATAATTTATACAAAAAAACAGTGCTGAACATGACTGCTCGTTCAAATGAATTTGAATTTAATCATAGATTTCTTATTCGTTTCTTTTCGCTTCTTTTGTCATACTTCTTTGACATTGTTTGGACTGCAAATAAGTTATTGTATAAATTTAAAAACAAACTGCATTAAATATTTGTAATCTATTGAATAGCTTCGCTGCAAAAATCCCCGCCAGCAATTTATTGGAAATTTCTATTTTTTATGCAAATATTTGTAATAACTTCTGTTTTTCTTTATTTTTTCTTCTCCAAATAGTTTCTTTTTTGCTTTTTCCAACCGTGATAGATTTACTAAAACGCAACAACAAAATCATCTCCACTACTAGCACCTCGAACATTGACTATAAAATTTATTAACTATGAATATATTGCGGATTGGATTGTGTTTGGCTGTGTATTTCTGTATAAGTGAAATAATTTATTGATTTCCTTGCTGCTGCTAATGCTGCTGCCGGTGTTGCTGTTGCTATTGCTATTGCTGTTGCCTTTGCCGTTGCCTTTCCCGGTTGAATGGTGTAAAAGTATCACACATACATTTATATATTTACATATGTAATTCTTATTCAAATGCTATGCATAATATCCATAAACCTTTATGAATGTGTATGTGCGCAATACACACACACATATATATATATATATATATATATATATATATATATATTTGATATATATATA
>CCAG010013020.1:0-31963 GCA_001077435.1 Glossina morsitans morsitans | reverse complement strand
TTTTTCTTATGCCAATATGTTGATATGTGTGAGTGCGTGTTAGCTTACATACATACATATATATATATATATATGAATATATATATGTATATGTGCACATATATATACATACAAATATATATGTGGATTTATGTTACGTACAGTTGTTGTTGCCTTCTCTCTACCCTTTAATGAAAAAGAAATTTTCATAACCACACATACGCACTGCTCTACCAACAAAATTTTGTCTTTTCTCTTCTTAACTCTTACTAGTTGACTTTCCGGGCATTTTATGTTTGCCGCTCTATTTATAAAACATTGTATGCAAAAAAGTATGCATGTCTCTCTATATTTCGATGTTCTCTCGACGCTGCCAACTTATTTCATGTACACTTCTCATTCTCTCACACAGTTTGTTTGTTCTTATACTCTCCGAGGCCTTAAATTTACTTTACCCTTTTTAGCATTCATTGACTTTTGCCGTTGTTGTCTAATATACGCATACATGCATAAGCATATGCACACATGCAATCTTACACACCTTACACATTTATATACGAATGTGCATATGTTGCGTGATTGTTTATTCGCATTTATGGTACTGTTGCTTAAACATATAAACTTGTAAATATATTCATATATATATATATATACATTGTGCGTGCTGGCTGTGTGCATTTAATGCAAACAACTCTTAAATTGTCATAACTCCCCCTTTTTAAGTTTTACCTAAATGCGTGTATGTTTTTTGCTGTAGCAAACACATTTTTTGTTGTTTCTTTTAATTCCTTATTTGTTTTTACTGTCTTAGCTTTAAACATGACGACTGTTTTGCTTGTCATTATATGTTAATATATATGAAACACACATTCCTATACTGTATTGATGAGAATGTTCTGTTGTCTGTTGATTTTCTCCTACAATTACTGCAAGCAATGTGTCAGGGGTGTTGCACCAAAGTTGGACTTTATCGATTCAGTATTTTGTTTGTTTTTTTTTTTTTTTTGGTAAAGAAAAAAAATATGTATATATATATATATATAAATAAAAAGTAAAGTAAAAAAGAAACAAAAATTCTTTTACCTCAAGCCAATTCCTTTGTGTCACTTCAAATCACTTTAGTTTGATTATCGCGGATGTCTTTAAATAAAGTCTCTGAGAATTTCTTCACAATTCATGATAAGGTTTACCAGAAAAGTAGCTATAAATAGCTTCGAGGCAACTGATTTAACTGATAATTTTATACCTTAGCCATCTATTTTGAGATATTTTTTTAATTTTTCGTAATTCTTCAGTGGAAATGGAAATAATTTGAAGTCTTACCCGATAAATGATTAACGAATACCTTAATCTTTCCAGAGACGATTCTGGTTTTCGCTGCATTCAGAAGATTGTTGAGAGAAGGCTTTTGGTTTTGGTGGAAAACTAATTGCCCACTTGGCTCATAAAACCGCGGACGCAATATGATTCACATCCTCGAGTACAGTACCTTCCGCTAGCAAAAGGAAAGCAAGTTCGTCATATGTGTCTGAAATGTTCTGTTGGAATAGAGAATCGGTATCACTCCAAAATTCTTAACCACATGTGCGATAATAAATATCATTTTTATTATATATATCGCTCACATAAAGACTCCTTAGATTAACTTATTTTTCTCATTCGTGCCTTGTCACTTTCGCCCGTTTCTCTCGACATAAGTTACATTCGCAAATTGCTTTTTTTCTGTTAGGTATATTAAGCTCACTTGAGCCTAAACGGATTTGATATAGACGCACCTTTTATTATACCAATCCAAGCTTGTCCATCCATCTGTATTTTTGTGTTCAACTAACAGATCGCATTTTATGAGATATTTTGATGAAATTTGTTACGCCAGAGTATTTCGGTCCCAAGATAATACTCGCATGTGACAACTGAACAATAATGAATGCATTATACGATATTCGTAGTACGAATATTCATGGTTTAGCCCAGGCAAGTCGTTAATATTACCAAAGGTAAATATCTACAGGGGCTTCGTTTGGAGATGTTAGCTGTAAGTAGTATGGTACGTGTCGGTCCAAACAAATAAAATCATCTGTGAGGTTAGCTACCAACTGATGCGACTGCGCCGAAAAGCAACTGCAATAAGCCACGTTTGGCATTTTTTAATACAACGGTACTGAATTGGAATGTCCTCCCTTCTTCGCTCCGTTCAGATTTTGTTCCTTTCGATTAACGTGGGTGTGAGCCGATAACTTATCGTTTTGCATTCTTAGAACGGATCCAAAGAAAGAGATTTTTTTTTAGACAGCTGCTTATCCTACCGACAAGGAAACCGTATTTCGCCAGAAATGTAGAGAAAATGTGTAACGGGCGATAAACAGCTTTCGTGAACAGCTACTATCTTTTGCTTTCCTGAAATAACTGTTTTTCCCTTTAAAAAACTAGTAAAAATGTTACAAGGACCCACGGCCCATTATTAAATACCTTATACCGCTTGGCCTGATACCAATTATATTAAAATTTTCAAAATAAAGAATTGTACGGAAAGCGCGAAGTGGTTTCATTCTTGAACCAGAATATGTCGGTGTACCGAATTTCATTACCATATCTGATAAAATACGACCTGTATATTCAACACAGGAATAAAAGACGTACAGGCCGACAGACAAGCGTAGATATGAAATGATCAGTATAACAAAAAATATTTCATTTACTTCTGGGTGTTGTAAACTTCACGTAGCCTTGGACTACGATGGTGTGGCCGCTAAAAAATAAGCATGAATTTATTTGAATACCTAATAAAACGGAATTACGTAAAGTTGTTACAATTTCTTATCAAAAAAAAAACACGAAAAAATAAATTATTTTTAGTGGAAAATGAACACGTTTGTAACCAATGTAACATAACCGACTAATAAGCATAACATAACGCAATTGAGCAAGAGCCATACAGCGTTAAAATATAGAAGTAAAGATGAACACTTCGCGGATAGAAAGGCTGTCTAATAAGAGACATTGTTATACTATTTTCTATTAATAATACCTGCTGATTGCGAAGGTATTATAGGTTCTACCATTTCGAAGGTAAGCTCTTTGACGAACTTGGTGGGACACAGCTGATACTACAGTAGACTATCGAGTAGGGGATACAAAGAGAGTTTTGAAGAGACTAACTTTACATATGTGAGAGGAGCAGAACGGTGAATAGACAAGATTTTCAAAATATTGTTAAGTTTAGGCAAAATCTAAGCCCCATGTTAGCCATATTTTGACTTTGATTTCTTAAGCGCAAAGAAAAATCTGTAACGTACTTGGATATATGCTGCATATGAAGTTCTGCGTTGCCTTAACATGCAGATGGTAGGGATAGAAGTTGAATAGATGGTGTTTAGCGGATTAAAATCTCACACTGTCCAAAGTCGACAGTGGCTTTCGGTAATTCCCCACCTAAAAAAAAAAAAAAACAAAAAATGGTGGACGAAGAAAGCCAAAGTGTATAGAGTTGACTGGAATACAAGTACTTAACAAATCAAATATAACCCCTGTGATGATTGCATGTATATATATATATATATATGAACAATTTTGCTATTGAAAAAATCTATTAGAAAATATTAATAAATTCTTTGTCTAAACGTTGAAATGAAAATTTTCCAAAAAGAAAATGTGATTCTTTATTGTTTCTCAACTTCTTCAACTTGATACTGAAACAATAACAATTCAGTTTGTCTTTAATGTTTGTGGTACGTTTTTCATATGCTTGGTCTTATATATCGCAAGCAAACAGAAAAATAAAAACTCATAGAGCACATCGTGAAACTTTTTAATACTTAAAGTCCAGGTACGAGCTGCTTCTGTACTTAGTCTCTGCAGTTTTCAATTTTTGTTCGTAAACTTGGACTTAAAAACTTTATTACTTTTCCTCTTTTTGTTCTCTTCTGTTTTTTTTTTTTTTATTTTTTATTTTTTATGTTTTTTTTTTTTTTTTGCATCTACACTGTTTTGTCGTTATTTGTTTGCTTATAATATTTTGTTATTTTTAGTTTTCAAAAAACTCCGTCTTGTTCTTTTTCTTCTCCCTTTTTTGTCTTAATTTAATTTACACGCATGTGTTTAATGTGTTTTTAATTTACTTTTCCGTTTATTTGTTTCCTTTTTTTTGGAAATTTCGAGTTGGTTCTGCTTCTTCTTCTTTTTCTTTTTTAACTCATAAAAGAAAACTGAGTGTGTATGAAGTAGTATATGAGTTGAAGAGGAAACACACACATGCTGACGTATACACGCACACACCCATGCTTTTGGAATTCTGTAGACGATTCTTCAGGACAGAAATATGAAATATAAGAGATACGCTTAGCGAAATGGTGTGACAAGAAAAGTTTCTTAAGCAAAAAGTACCAACAAAAAATATGCATTTAAAGAAAGGTATACAGAGAAAAAGTAATAAAACAGACCTTTCTTTTGGATATTCATCCATACGTCGTTTTTATCACTCTTCATAAATTATTGCGTCTCTGCATAAGTGGAAAGCAAAAAGCGAATATTTTCCAACATAAGAAAGCCTCATTTAATTGATTAATGTTAAATACATTTTCACTCCCCTCGCCCCCCAAATACCGAATAGAGCCAAAAGATATCGGCAGACGCAGATTAAAAAGATCATTAAAGTTTTTGTGTTTTTTTTGAAATAGGTTTACCGTCCGTAATGTAATTTCTAGGGAAAAGTCATTAAATTTCAAAGACAAAATAAATCGAGCCACTTACCGACACGTCCAGGGGAGTTTGTAGGTAAACACACCCACAAATACAATATGCTACTATAGCGTAACATGTCGAAGCCGAAGCGCCTAAAGGCTCTTAACGACATAACCCAAAACTGATAATATTCAAATTAACTTATCGAAAAACCCCCACTTACACACACACATTAAAAATGTTGTGAAAAATTTGAATGAAAAATACAAGAATTTGAGGGGTTATGCTGCATACCTCTTTGAAATAGGATGTTTTGCCAATAACATTGGAAAGCATTCAAATGTATTATACCGTACCTGACTTGCTTACTACAATATTATTAACGTATTAAGGTTACTTCAAATTAAATGAAAGATGATTGGCTTCAAAAATGAAATGCTACAGCATTTATCTCATTCTTCATCACAATGAAAACGAATGGTAAGGCATTTACATCCGACAATCCAAGGTACGTCCGTCGACATTGTTAAAGAAAAAGCCCAGAATTGTCAGGTAAACATTTCTTTCAGCTAATGAATTTTTCTTCTTTGTGTGTTTGGGAGGCATGCAACACTCAGAAGGATTTGAGACAGCCCATCTCTTATTGTAACGTTTAATTCGGAATCCATTTTTGAATTGATTTAAACTTGTCTGACCGTCTGTCAGTCTGTCAGTCTGCCCATCTGTGCGACTTGTTTCCCTTGTATTCATGCCACAGACCGCAACCGATCAGATATTTTGATGAAATTTGGTGCACTTAGGTTTTTAGGTTCAAGGATCGGATCGCACCACTTCTGATTCTGCAATTAGCTGCTGTAGCGAAAGATAAGTTGGCACATAAATCCAAGTATTACAACTGCTGCATAAGTTACGTACTATATATCTGATTTTTTAATTGGAAAATGGCTTACTGATTATGCTGGAGCCGATTTGGCCGCGATTACAGGCATTTCACTTGCATGAGTTTATTGAACACTTAGATGTGAGGAAACTATGCACACAATGGTCAACTGGTCTGACTTTGTGTAATCACGTGACTCATCTATGTGGTCCTGAACTGAATAATGCCCGCCCATCCTCCCTCCACCCAGATTGCAGAGAAATTAAGCTGCGTATTAAGTCAATAACAAAAAGGATCGTTATTTTGTAATAAAATATCGGAAAATGAAATATAGAAATGTTCTTAATTATGCTGGCTGATCATAGGTCGCTGCTTATTAACTGTGATTTATTTCTCTCTTTTATCGATTATTTTCTTTAAATTGTTTGTTGTGAAATTCGTTACTAATTGTCTAATATAGAATGAAAAAAAAAAACTAGAAATTTTTTTTTGAATTTGATGAAATAAATTTTAAAAAATGAGAACATTTTTTAAAAAATAAGTTCGAAGCATTCAACCGCAGATTCATTATCAATTTTATGGCTTTTTAATTACATTAAAAAGTCATAAAAATAAATCTAAAAATTATATTTAAACTTGAAAAAAGCATTTTAATTGACGAAAAATGAACAAGAAAATTCACTAACAAGGGTGAGCGAAACTTTTGAAAATTACTTTCTCATATTATCAAGTAATAGCAATGAGATAAAACCTTAAGACAGGATTTCGATAATCTACAGTAGCACGTTAAGCAAAGTTTATGTGGGCATTTACTGTACCATAGGAGGGCTGGAAGAGACTCTTAAACATTTCGGTTGCTAATATAAAAAAAAAAATTCGTAAAAATATCCCCATAACTGAGTATACGTACTGTAAGAAGGGAAGAATGAATGTTCGCTTTTTATTACTGGGTGTGCAAAGTTCCATAGCTAAGAATAGAAATACTTCTACCCATTGCATTAACAACTGCGAAGCTTTTCTGCTAGTTGCGGGCTTGCAAGTTGGAGTTTGTACCTAATCTTTGGATGGCTTTGTTAAAAATTGTTTCACATATCAGCATCTACTCTGTAAATTGTTATAACTTGTTGTCCTTGGTCGGTTTTCAAGGCCGCGTGAGTCGCTTAGTAGATAAGAACCGCCATAACCAAGCCAGTATTCGCGGGTTCGAATCTATGCTTTGGTTATAGCTATAGTGAATGCTCAGATGGTAAAGGTACACAACCGGTCATAACTTTCCCTATCTACTTCCCATCTCCCACATCTTTCTACACGTCACCATGTTACACATACAGCGGACATCTTCTGAATGATTGGTCCATAGGTGTAAACCTAAAAAGTAAATTTACAAGCATACCAAATACGTCGCTGATTTATTCGACCAAAGGCACAAATGCACAACGCAGGCACGCAAATAATTTAGTGTGGTTTATGGACTAGATCTCTTGTAAAAGGCATAGTTTTATGGTGCTTTTGTTCTGGCAATGGATGGACAAGGAAACGACTAAAATTAGAAAAAGTTTATTTATATTCTAAACTAAAGAAATCATGGCAGTTATCTTTCATCACACCTATAATGTAGTTTATCATTTCTTTATTTGTTTACTTATTTATTATTATAACACGTCCCATCGCATCCGCAACAATAAAACGAGATGAACAAATTTACTTAAAGTTAAATAATTTAAAGTAAAAAAAAAAGTTAAAGATTTAAAAGAACAATATAAAAAAAATGAAAAAAAAAAAACTAACTACAAGTTGAATAAATAAATGAAGAAAGAAAAATTAATTAACTAAAAAACAAACACAAAATACACAAACCAAAAAAAAAAAAAACAAAAAACAAACAGCGATTACAAGAAAAACAAGAAATATAATAAAAAAAATTTTTCTTTTTTGCAGAAACTCTCCGCAAGCTATTCTAAAACAAGTAGAAACTTTATAGTCGGCCATGGCCGACTGTTAAATACCCTACACAGCATCGTTTAGTGCAATTATTCTTTCACGTTAATATGGGATAGCGAAGCACCACGATTCAGCCATTTTTGTCGAGAAATTTTAAAAATTGAAATTTTTTCTAATATAACGAATTTGCAAAATAAATAAACGAAGAAGTAAAACGTAAAACGTAGGATTCTACCATTGACAAGTGCACCAAAAGTGACAGGCTTCGGTATAAAAACTTCGCGCAAAGATGATGAAGAAGGGGGTTTGAACGTGGAAGGGCAAGGGATAAGTTAATGGTAAAAATTATTAAAACTTTTATTAAATTAAAACAATTTAAAACACTATAGTAGGCTAAGGTCCACTATTAAATACCCTACGTCACTTGAGCTAATGCTAGTTTTCAAAACGGGACGTTATATGGCAAGTGCTCGAAAAAGTCGTCGGGTTCGACCCACTTTTAGTGGAGTTCGTTTTTGGGCAAATCAGATCAGTGCACCAAATTTCATTAAATTATCTCGAAAATTGCGGGAAAAAAACAAGAGGAACAAACAACAAGCAAAATGAGATCAGAATCACTTCCTAAACCGATCGGCTTACTTCAAGGTAGGTCTCCCTCAAATACTTCTGGGTGTTACATACGTCGATGTAGGGTGTAGTTAAGACACCCTTGAAACCTAGAAGGTTAAGCCCTCTGCGAGATGGCAATATAAACTCGTACCTCTATTGTTCATAATTAAAACCATTACATTCTGTAACATAGAAAAAGCTTGTGAAGTCTTCAATTTTTACAGATTTATACATATTTGTATACATGTCGAAAACGCGGTGGATGCTAGTATGCCCAATCCCCAGTTTACACACAGCAGTTAACCAATGTGTGAGTTCTAACCGCTGGGTACGGCCCTTCGGGGGATATCGTGGTGGTTGTGGTTTCTATCATTCCTAAAATGAATAATTAGAGGTAATGATGGTCCTCAACACTCTCCAGAGTGGGCTTATTAAGCCATACACAATAAACATATCTGGTTTCTCCGGCGCAGTTTAGGCCCTTCGCTTATAGGGATTGTCTAGCTCTCTGAAGGGCGCCGGTTACGTAAAATTAATCCCTATGTCATCGGGCATCGTGGGATTAAACCGACAAGGTAGTGTACCTACGTTAAACCAACAAAGACATTTGTATCAACTTAAGTATGCTTGTGCACGGATTTTTGCATTCAACTTATAGGTCGCAATTTGTAACGCACTTTATTCAAATTCGGAAGTGTTTTTACCCAAGAACGATTTCTATGATATACTCCTGGAATAGCAGCTCATGTTCATCTATAAAAAAATTTGCTTTTTTTTACTGCTCCCAACACAAATCGGTAATCGGTAGTGCTTTGGAACATGTACATGAACATTTGGATCAAGCAATATTTCTAATACCTTTCTGTATAAGGAAACGTTCTCACATAAAATAAGCCTCGACATATAGCCAACGAGAGTTAACTTTCAATAGTTTATAGCAAAGTTGCTTTAGAACAACAATCTGACATAGATATTTACTGCGGTAAGTTTGGATCACATAGGCGTATATTCGGACCAGGGCCTATTTAAAAGGTCTAATGAAAAATATGTCCTTATATGACATTAAAACATAAATTTGAATACACTATGACGTAATTAGGCCAAGCATGGTATAGGGTACTTTTCCACCTTGGACAAATAGAACTTTTTATATCTTTTCTTACCCAATTTATGCATACACATGACATTTTATCTACTGTTAGCAAAAGGGCAGTAAAGTGATAATATGTTGAAATCATTTCGAAGAGACTTTCTCCTTATTTTCTAAACAAACTGTTATTCAATTCACTGACCTACAGCTAGAACCGTTTACATTAACCGATTACACGACCAAACTTAGTCTGAAGTAGGGCTTTAATTAACGACTAGGAAAATGAATATACTCATACTCGATTACTTTCTTAGCTTAGGGATAGGGCTTTACTTACCGAGCTACGGAATGTTTTTAAGCGACTACCCTTCGATAAGGTGAGAGCGCTAATTTAATAAATTGCTTTGAAGTATTATTATGAAAAATGTTGCAAACATTCTTTCAAGATTTATATTCTCTTCGCCTATTATGCACATAGGTAGCGTTATGTAAAAGCTTCACCTGAGGTTATTTTTTGTTTGTTTAACACGATATGTCAGAAAAATATTTCATTTCATTATCGAAATATTCCATATTTTGTTAATAGTTAGGTTTTTGTGTATTGTATAAATTTCATTAAAGTTTTTTTTTTTTTCACTTGATTTCCTTTATTTCTGGTTCATATTTAATTTCCTTTCAATTTAGCCTGTGTGTACTGTTCCGTCAAAAAAAAGCACTCCGGCCCGGTAATGTTCCCTCTAAAATAAACAATATGTTGTATTTCTCTGTATGTGTTTGTATTTCTTTTGTATATAAATCTATAAAATTTTCCTTTCTCCCCTCCCTTACGGTAACGCAAAAAATATATCATTTATTTGCAGACACATTAATCATTTTCGGATTGTGGATATATCAATTTTTTTTTTTATACTGCATGGCACAACCTCTCTACGATGATAACTTCAAATTCATTTTATATGTTTTTTGTGTTTTCTTGCTGTAGTTAGTTACGGATATTATCGACATATTTTAGTCTGTGTAAATACAAACTGCAAACTTTTCAAATTATACTCAAAATCCTTGAAGATGAAACAAAACATGCACAAAAAAAAAAAAAAAAAAAAAAACACCACTAAAAAAGACTGACGGACAAATAGATCGACAACTTGAAACCATGTATTGCGAGTTTTACCAAACTCGGTGCACATAGTCATATATGATTTATTATAATAGTGTGCAAAAGTTGTTAACGAAGATGAAAATCATTAAAAAGTTTTTTATTTTATAGCTACTTCTCCTTACGTACGTTAACTACATCTAAAGGTTCTTATGTGTGTGTGTGTGTGTGAGAGATAATATATCAGCGATCTCATATATAATATATGTCAGCCAAATCGATGTAAAACTTTAAAATGTTTTAATGAGATTTGCTTGTCTGTTGTTTCGCCAGTGCCCTCGAAATCGATTTTCAGACTTCAACATATTAAGCAACAGACTAAAATCGTTTTCGATAGTTAAGTAGATTATTTTTGCTAAGATCTTCAAATGCAGACTTCTGTTGCTCTAACTACTCATCTGTGCGATTCTTAATTGTAGGTTGCAAAAATTCGACTATACTCTATACGAAACAGTCTCTCATACATCATCAAAAATCCAACAAGTGATTTCTCTTTCCTTTTCGTCTTTTTCCCGCCTACTGGAAGTGATTAAAAAAACAATGTTTTTGAGAGAAATTATTAAAAATAACAGAACAAGTCGCTAATCTTTCGGTTCAGGCACAAATCAACTAAGGGCAACTTATGTTATATGTACCGCCAATGAAATAACAAGAGAAAAAGACAAGAAAAACTTCCGTTATGTCACTTCATTGCACTTCATGCATTGCATTCATAAAACGGCATATGATGTGAATGTTTTGTTCTTTTGGAGAAGCAAATGTTCTCTAGCATGTGATCTGTTGCAGCTGACGTTGCTTAAAATTTTTGTATTAACATTTGCTACAACAACATAAATTTGGTGTGTGTTCCTATCCCTACGATCCTCTAATTGTTTCGTTAAGGGAAAGTTTTCTATTATTTCAGTTAGGTAAACAACGCAATAAACTCCGTACAATAATAAAAGCGTAGAAGAAGAGAGAAATCAAATAACTCGAATCTTTTGCGACTTACCATTTGCTTACTTCAAGTGTTTCAACCTTAACAAAGTCGTGACCGAATCTTTTATACCCCTCACCGTTATCGTAAAAAAACCTAAAAAAGAAGAACAAGAAAAAGAAATGTATATGGTGTATGTGTTGCACAATACTTTATGAGTAAGAAAAGAAAAAAAAAACACGGAAAGCAAAGGTATTCACCGGTTTTGTTGCACAGACATGTACAAGTTGTAGGCATGTACTTTGGCCGGTTTGCGTCATTTTCAAATTCGTTTGCAAACCTGTAGGCGATATATTCAGTTTTGCGAACGGCAGAATATTTACCACAGATACTACACAATTGGACAGACGAATAGACGGACATGCTTATGCGCATTTCGAATTTGAAATTAGTCAATAATATGTAGGCTTTATGGGGTTATTGAACTTCTTCGCGTTATAAGGGTATTAAAACATGAAGTTTTGATACACTGCAATATTGGGTAGACGTGGTCAATATGTCGCATTTTTGTATAGATACCATAGCATCACCCATAGAATATAGTTTGTGAGTAATGAGCAAAAACCCCATTTTACATTGCTTTTAAAAAGCAGAGGTGTTCCCAGTTTGTGTAGTACTGTAGGCATGTCCTTCGACCGATTTGTCCCATTTTCAATACCAATCTGCGTACAAGAATTTCTTATGTTTTTGCCACATTTGAAGCCGACACTTTTATTTTTGCGGCCAGGAGAATGCTTACAACAGAGAATGCATTGATGGATAGACGGACGGGCAAATAGAGAAATATGCAAACATGCTTAAATCGATTCACAATTTGACGCAGGTCAAGAATATAAAGACGGTGCGCGGTCTCTAAAGCTTCCTTTTGGCCGTTACAAACGTTTCAGAAAATCATTAAATCCGCATTTGGGATGGGTATAAAAACCGTTAAAAAAATTATAGCTGCACAAGGACGACCACTAAATGCCCTAAACAGCTTCGCCTAATACTGATTTTCATAATAACACACCAAAAATTAAATAATGTTTCCATATGAAGGCACTTTTCCAATGGAAGCCCTAATAATGGATCATTAGTGGCAATAATAGTGGAGCGACAATGACGTGGAGCGAATGCGACACATTTGATTTTCTTTCGAAAGAATTTATTTTTATTATTCTTCGTCTATTTTCATCATAAGAAGCCACAAATTAGCCTTGTTGTCATATAAAGAATCATTTTTCATGGTAACTTTTATATACGATGGCGTCCAAGTTCTTACGTATTTTTTATATCCTACACTACTTGTGGTACAAGGTACACAAAGTTAGTGCGGACGTATGTAGCACGCAGCGGGGCTTAAGATAGACCTATCTTTTATTATAACGATCGATTCACAATCATTTTCTAAATCGATCTAACACTATATGCCCGTCTGTCCGCCTGATGTTTGCCTATTTATTTTTGTGGTCAAGGTACAGATCGCACGTTTTGAGATATCTTGATAAAATTTTACGTAACGTGACGTAATTTGACGAAGGAGTAACTCCATTGAAAGTGGCTCGAACGGGACGATCGAGGTGTGTAAGTTAAAGTGTTTCGGTATTCCAAATTGCTGTGAAAGTTTAACACCGGCTAGCACAATTTTTTGAACCCCCTCGTATATAACGAAAGCTGAAGTTCATATGACAAAAAGATCTTATTTTCAATGCTTTATGATGAAAATCAGATCATAAATAATGGGCGATATAAAAGGTCTGCATGGTTTTTTGCCACTAGATGGTGCTGAGACTTGCATATTATGGACTGATTTTTACCATATTGGGAATACAAAGCAGTAAGGTCCGGTTTTATATATATACATATATACCACGGTAGGATATAGAATAAAACTATGCCTTCCTTATTTGAAAGTACTTTCTTTAAACTATACTCAACTGTATAAATTAACAAAACATAGTTTCTTGGAGCTTTGAATAGATGCAGTTTTGTGACAAAAACATTGCCAGGAAACTTGTTGTTTCCTGATCAATCCAAAGGAAAGCGCTAAACGCTAAATTCGTGCGAGTATTGGATAATGGATTCATCGGATAACATTGACGATAAGGTTGAATATTTTTGATACCGCCATCTGAATGGGATCAGCACGGCATGGTTTTAAGGATGAAATGAAACTATCCCTAAAGCATACGGCGTGCAATAATTGATGCGATTCCGCCAAAAAAATCAGATATTACTTCTTCCAATTATCAATGTTTCTAATAAATTATTTATTGTTTACCGGAACGGTGCTTCGGCTCTTATACCGATGCCCAAATATGGGTTATTTAGGGATAGCCTTAAGATGGAATTCGAAAATTTGCCTGAAAGAGAAGGAAATGTCGTAACCAAACAGTAAATGCATTTAGCCGAAATAAAAGGAATTTTTTCATACGGCATGAGACAATAGATTAATCACTACACTGCAGGGCAAAATTGGCAGTCAGCCGAGTAGAGAGTAACCAAAGAGCGCCATAGAAAGCATTGCTAAAATAACTATAACTCATACACTACTCATCAGAATGTCATGAAATTTTGAATCATTTCATTTGCAGGTTAGTAGTATCCGGAAATCCCATGGGTCTATCCACAGTCTTGCCATATATGTTTCAGACTGGAGACTTACTGAATGATGTGATTCATAAGAAACCTTTAACGCAGGAGTTAATATAGCAGTTATCGTATGCTAAGCAGTTGTCTTACTAAGTCTTTCCAATAACAAAAATAACTGTAGGTGTATATATATATTTATATATATATATATATTTATAAGGAAGTTAAACAAGAAAAATAAGGGGACACTTGACATGAGTTAAGGAATTTCTAAAAGCACATAAGCCTTCCTTTGTTCTTCGTAGTATCGAATAACTTTTGGAAATTTTTGCTAATAAATTATTGGAAAAAGAAAAACTAAAGCAGAAAACCACATTAAGAAAAAAATGTATTCTTTTTTTTTTATTATTATTATTATTAAACAAGTATTGTCTATTGTTACTGGTTAGCCAGACTTGAACACTTTGGCTTCACCAGACAACACCACTAATAATAATAATAATAATAATAACGACAAAAGCAACAACAACCAGCATCGACCGGCTGACTGACACCTGCATAAATGCAACATTTATTTATTTTTAGATTTATTATAAAAAAAAAAAATAAAAATAGAAAAATAAATGGAAAAAAGCAAATAAAAGAAAATTTTACCGCATTAGATAAAATATGTTTGTAAATAAATAAAAAAAAAAAAAAAAAAAAGAACTAGCCACAAAAGCACACACACATACACCGAAGATAAGGTGAGACATAAACTATGAGAGGAATAGTGAAAAGTAAAGAAAACACAACAAACACTGCGCAACATAATACACACAACTATTGATGACAGTGGTGTTGGCAATAAATTATAAAAAAATAGCGTTGGCTTTTTTCCTTTGAACACATATATGGTTACATACCGCAACCAAAAAAACAATAATAGCAACAACGTAAATAATTATTGAGTAGAAATATTATTGTAAAAGTTAGGCGGGAAAAATGAAATTGTACGAGATCTTTAAAGATAGAAAGGAAAGGCTATAAGGCCAAAAAAAAAAAAAAAATAAAGAAGAAAAATATTAATCATATAACAACATAAGAAAAATAAAACAGAACTTGTTCATCAGTTGAGATTTTGTGGGTTGAAAGCCACAAACTTTGAAAGCAAACTTTTCTTTGATTTCATGAAATAAATTTTCGAAAGAGAAAACTGCTTTAAATTTAGAAAAGTAAATAAACTTAAATAACAATTTTAACCACCTCTCTGTCTCGGTTACATATCATTATCATTTCTTTTGTTTTTTCTCATTCAACCTTTCACTCTTGTATTCATTCCTTCACTTCTCTTAACATTAAGTATATCGACAACTGTGACTTTTCGGTCTTTTTTTGTTCTCTTGCCATTATCATCATAAAATGCTTAGGTGCTGAAACCAACACTTCAAATGGATAATAAATCACTATTTGTCAGTACCTTTAGTTGGTCGTAAGTAAATACTATTAAAAAAAGAAAAAACATCTTAAGACAAAAAGCAAACAAAAACAAGTAGGAACATTATAGTCGGGTAAGACCGACCTTTAAACACCGTACACGCCACATTGCTTAACACAATACTTAACATAAAAATGATATCTTGTTTCTATATAGAAGCACATTTTTCATAGGCGTATTAAGGGGGAAGCGGTCCGCAAACGCAACCTAAAGTAGCGCGGGTTTAATCCTTGCAGAGGGCAGGATCCAAACAAAAGCATAGATGGTCCATTTTATATGAGTGGTGAGTGAGATATTCATCATCACAAATTAAAATTTAGACTTTTCTGCTTTACAAACGATCAATTTTCCTGAAACTCCTTATTAGGGTAGGATCCAAAAAATAGGCAGGGGTAGTCCAAATTTGGTACAGTCAATTTTTTTATATTAAATTACAATTATGAAGTTTTCTTGAATTATTGAAAATTATACCTTTTTGTCGTACGAACTTCAGTTTTCGTTGTACAAGGGAGGGCTCAAGAAATGCCCCAGCGGTCCAGAGTTTTCATATCAACTGAGAATGCCGAATTACTACTATTTAGCCACTTTTGTCGAGAAATTTTGAAAATTTGCAATTTTTTTCCATATAACGATTTTTCAGAGTAGGGCGCTATTAGGAGACATGGTCGAAAAAGTGAACCGATCCAAACCATTTTCACTAGCGTTAGCCAAATTTCATCAAAATATATCAAAAATTGCGACCTGTAGCTTGAACACAAATTTACATGGATGGATAGACAGAGAAGCTTAGACCAATTCAGATTAAGATTCTGAATCGAACTTGATAATAAAAGTTGCACCTTCTGCGTGTTACATACGTTACTTAACGTACCTTGTACCACAAGTGATGTACGGAAAAAAAAGAAAAAAGTGGTAAATGCAGACCAACCATTGTGTGTGTTCGTTCTTTTCTTCTAAATCCAAACTGTTTAAGAAATTAAGTTCGCTTGGCTGCCTTGGTTTGTTTGTGTGCATTTGTGAAATGCATAATAATTGTCATAAGGCTTGACATATGTAACGTACGTGCGAATTTTGATGCATTTTGCTGTTAAGGTCGTTCTTATTTTTCCTGTTACAATAGTTGGAAAAATGAATTTCTTTCTTCTTCTTCTTTGCGGTGGTCAAATTTCAAAAGACAACGACAAAGAACGAGAACCTGTTGAGGCGCCACCATGTATTTGTTGATTTTGATTTTCCGTTTCTTTGACGCTAAAAGTCACGTCTTTTGTGTAAAAACAAATAAATCAGAAATTGTGTTAAAAATCTGTTATTTTTATTGCTTTGGTATCGAAGAACATAGTTTTTCTTAAAGATTTTAAATCCTTTCTTCACATTTCCTTACACATCATAAAAAATATGCAATAATAATAATTTCACGCGAAATAATTTTTTTTTTATTTATTTTCTTTAAAAAAAATTATTGCTTATAGGACTAGTTTTTTCGGGAGGGAAACTCGTCAGTGTCTTCCAAGCATCTATTGATTTTTTTTATACATTATGTTATTTTTATAATCAGTTCCGCGACTAAGACTACGCATCCATTTTTTACCAAACATAGGTAGGAAGTTACAAAGATGTGCCTTATCACAGCACGGATCATCTCATGTTCATTGTAGCTACACTAACTACATCCTTTTCCTACACGGTTTCAACTAATTTATATACGTCAGGCGGTCAGCCGGTGCGTGTGGTTTTCTACCTTTGATCGAAAGCCAGATGTCGTTTTGCAGAACAATGTATACGGGTTCATACGCTTCGTGTAGCGTCTTACCATAATTTTATTGTAACAACAATGACGACGAATTGTTCTCACGTCTTAATTATTTATTAGGGACCGTTCTTTATCACAAGTGTAACTTACCACAAGGGCGGCAGTCACGAGAGCGAGCTTAACGGAAAACGGAAACCAGCAAAGTCCTTTTGAAATTCGAAGATCAGCTAACTTCAAGTCTTGCTTACAATCCACATTGGGTTGGTGTTGCCAATCTGTAACACTGATTGCGAATACCTTAATACATTTGCTTATGCGCTGTTCCCTTATCCTACGTGATATAAGAAAACAAAATGCTTACAAACTAGGTGCGAGAACAGCCTTGGCCTTGATCTTCATAACACTAAATGTAATGAAAAACTTTCACATATTTTTCATTAAATAATTTGTACAAAAGCAATATGTTGCTCCTTAATGTCTTGCTATTTTTTTTTACATAAGTCGCGCTAGTACTGGTAGGTCATATAACTAGAAACAACGAATAAAAACATCATATTGTAGCTAGGCCGACATTTACATGCCTTATAACGCTTCACTTAGTATAACTTTTCATTGATTTTCGCGTCATAGTAGAAAACACCACACATCGTTCCTACGTAAACTAACGCTTTTTTCGGCATAAAATACTTTAAAAAAATGTAAAGCTTTACTATTCATGAATAATCTGATAGGAGATGGGGATTTAAAAAATAGATGCCCGTGACGCAAATTTGACAGAGTTAAGCTTGACGTTCAGTTACAGACAAATTTTCATCATAAAATATTAAAAATTATACCTTCCTGCCGTACAAAAGTGTACTTTCCGTGAAAACACTTATACAGTCGCGGCAA
This sequence comes from Glossina morsitans morsitans, assembly GCA_001077435.1. Lineage (NCBI taxonomy): Eukaryota > Metazoa > Arthropoda > Insecta > Diptera > Glossinidae > Glossina > Glossina morsitans. The sequence continues at coordinate 13,963 of CCAG010013020.1, read as the reverse complement.
TAGAGTTACGCGGTTCAAATTTCCGCCAATTTTTAAGTCAGATTATTATCATTAACCCCACTATGACATTGTAAAAGTTGGACATTTTCGCCATATAAAACCCAACCAAAGAAAGTGGCGACATTTGTAAGAAACCCAAAGCTGGAGGGCTAGGGGCACAGGAAAGTACAATAGGTCTTCTAGGTCGCGCTACGGATTGCCCAAGCAATTGATAATAATGATAACGTAAAAGATTAGTTTTCGTAGGACGGAGGAAGTTCAAAATAGCACAACCACACAGATAAGCTTAGGCCGGTTAACAAAGAAAGATCGATACATTTAATAAACGTAAGTCTTACAGACGTCCGCACAAACTTGATATAGCTTTTACCACAAATGATGCAGGAAACGTAGAGACATTTTTTTTGTGTTCGAACAAGGTTTTTATTAAATTATTTGATATTTACTTATCTTTATAGGGTTTTGATGTATCCAAATATCAAAAAAAAAATGTGGGCGTAGCATGTCAAACAAATGTCGTAACATCATTCTATAAATAAAATAGGTCAACAGTACCAAAGTATACCACAAGTAAAAGCCAACGTAATGTAGTGAAAGGAACAACTAAGTTTTCGGCTTTTCCGAATTATAAGCGGCCCTTGGAAATACGGCAGCTGCTATCTGCACTTTTATCAATAGCCACGAAAAACTCGGAGAATAGCCGAACACTCAATATAAATGGAATTTCTAGGATTTTCATTATCGTGTATGAAGAGCGACAGATGAACAAACTTCCATCTGAAGCAATTCTTGAAAAGAAAAGAAAGTTAAACAATCAATCCTTTTGCCATTTTTCCCCCTTACATCCTACGAGCACTCAATCAGGTAAAAAAGGTATCGCGAATTAGTCATTCAAAAAGCGTGACAAAATGAATTGGCTTTTTAATTGGTAGAAATTTACACTAATGTGTTGTGAATTTTCTGTAAGTGGGCAAAGTTTGTATACGTTAGTTATACCAGTTAGTGTTTAGTTGGCTGCTGTGGATGAATGAAAGAATTTACGTTGAATTTTTGGTTTTGCATTGGAATTTCACGGATAAAATCAATGCAAATGGAACAAAACAAAAACTGCGTTCACGATTTGCCCAAATAACAGGCTGGTATGTAAAAGGTAGAAAGCATTCAACAGGAACCGTGAATTAACCAAAAAACTTGTTTCGGTCTGCAATCAACCAATAAACAAAACAGCTACAAAATTTAAAATCAAAGCCATAATGTTTGAAAATTGTTATTTAAGTGAAGAGAGGTAGCTCAGTATAATGGAAAATTTCATGAAATTCTTACCTACATTTTGTAGCAAGAAGCGCGTTTTCTTCTCAAAGAATATACATCGGGTTTTGTACGTGGCTGCGTCCACAAAATAGTTAAATATCATCAACTAAATTCTATATCTCGTGAAGATTTTCTCGCTTCTCTAAAATTTCCTTTTCCCTTCCTTGTTTGATGTCAAGAAAAGAAAAGTGGAAAAAATAATATAATAGAGAACTAGGAAAGGGTCCTGAAAAGAAGCTTTCGGCATTAACATATTGCTTTAAATAAAGTCAACTTTACATGAAATCTTATCTTAGCTAAGTAATTAAGAAATGTGTATTACAATTCCCGGTACTTTTTTGACAGTAGTTATATTAGATATATTTTATGAAATCACCAAAAATTTCGAATGAAAAGCACACATACATAAGTTTGGTTGATTGACTCCCATATTTCGATTGTAATACTAATTGATTTCTGGGGGCTACTAGAACATATGATGGTACAAAGAAGGGTCTAAAAATGTATTAGTGCCTTTGGAAAACAATAGGCAATTACTCACCGAATAGTTTTGTAGCGGAAGGATTGATTTTCAAAAAAAAATCTTCCCTTTGCGTGTGAAATTACAACTCTGTATTTCTTGATATAAGTAAAAAGGCTCTAACTTTCACTCAACTTCTTTTTTACAAAGTCTTTTTCACCCGTTTTTGAAATAACCACCAATAAAAACAAATAGAATCTTTTACACGGACTTTTTCTTGTAGCACGAATCTCTGAAAGAAATTTTTTTAAATTCTAATTTTGACAATGTCTTACGGAAACTTAAGCACACAGCAACAAGACACAATTGGGGAAATGCCGTGAGTAGAAGTCGTTCGGTTTACGTCAACACATGCATTAACGTTCATTTGAAAAAAACCCATCATGTGCTAAACATATATGACTTATCTAGTGATGATAGCATTTTTGGTCCAGTTCGTAATAAACGTGCACGCTTCTTATCAAGTAGCGAGGAACAATTGCGAAACTGATTTTTAGTCCTAGTTTTACACTAATTTAAATTTTTTTTCTTTTGTAATAAAAAAAGAATAATTTTTATTTTATACGTGCGTAATATGGATTTCATTATCATCTTTTTTGCACGGTTTTTGTTATAAAATATTTAGAGTTTTGCATCTTACACGATCTTTTAAAGTTAGGCAACATGTCTCCAAATTTACCACTAATCGTATGTATTTTTTTCCACGATTTTTTTATCACTGTTTTCTAAGGAACTTATCTACCGTGTAAAAAAAGTGTTGATGTATTGCTACTGTAAACAGAATTATTTCATGACCTGAACATTCAAGTAAGTTGATATTTAGGTAAATCTTGGACCATCACCTCACCTTCAACTAATTTTAGATAAGTAAACTTTTCAAACAAAATTTTGATTAATGTCTGGAAAAAATCATTGCAAATAACTTTCTCGAAACTCTTTAAAAATTATTAACAAACTCGAAAACGTCCTTTTGAACGCTATTAACGGACATCAATTTATAACATGTACGCTGAGTCTCAGATTGAAAAAAAGCAGAATTCCAACGACAGAATTCAATTGGTTTAACCGGCGTAGCACAAATATCTTACACTGGTTGAAAGTATGCAGGAAACGATTCAAAATGCCCGCTAACAGCTAGACAGACATAGCTAAATGAACCTAGAATTTTACGCTGATGGAGAAGTTTCATTATTTACAGAGAGATATTTATGAGCGACAATCCCAAACTCACATGTAATAACACATCACGCGACGACATGTCTGTCGGGAGAAACAACATGAGTAAATTATTTACAAATTCATGCCTGTGGGAAAAAAATATCAAAATATTATATAGAAATCAAATATAATTTTCTTCATCTCTTTCTCTTGCTTTATTAAATCATGTAAGTCCATACATTAACCCTAACGTGACTAACGAATATTTTCCACCTTAATGTTATACGGGTCAACACCTCTCTTGAAACAACATTTTAATATTCAATAAATTTTAAATGTGCTGCAGCGCTTATGGACAATTTTGTTGTTAAACATTTTCGAAAAGTTATGTAAATACATGCTAACGGTTGTTTACAAGCAGAAGAGAAAACCTATTCGTACATATAGCAAACGTTAATTAAAACCCTTTTTTTTTTTTTTAGAAAATAAACATACAAATCAATATAATAAAATCTAAAATTTATATGCAAAAGTGCTCAGTCAGCGTAAACAGTTGCAATAGACAGTTAAAGAGATAATGAAAAATAAAAAAAAAAAAAAAAAGAAGAGGGACGAGAGTAACTTTGGAAACAGTTGACAGTTTACAAGACCATTAAGCACTATTTGTTAATTGCCAGCATTTGTTATTTTGATGAACAGGCCGCAGGAAAGAGAAACAACTTTAAAATGAATACTAATGTAAAATATGAAATTTTATATGATTCGAAGTGCTGATCAATGATTTCAATACAGCAGATAACTTATTAAACAAGTAACAAAATTATATTCAATCGTGACCGAATCTTTTGGACCCATCACCGTTATCCCAAAAAAGGAGTAAAAGAAGAAAAAAAAGTGAATTTTCATACTCTAAAGTATGGGGTAGGCGTGACCGATTTTTCTCTCCCTTTTTTTGGAATAAATTTGGAAATTTATATTGTGCATCTGGTATAGTTTATGAATAGCGAGCAAAAAACACGCAAAACAAAAGTGTTCCCAGTTTTCTCTGCATAGACGTCTAGGATTTAGGTCATATTGAAATTGTTTTGCAAACTCGTGGACGACATCTTCATTTTTTGAAAAAGAAAATGTTTACTATACAGTTGGGCAGATGGACAGATGGACAAACAAACAGACGTGCAAATGGACGTACATTCCGAGTTTGACGATAGTGGTGCTCTGTGCTTTATGGAATTTTTGTAGCTTGCTTCTGAAAGTGAAGATTTGATACGCTATAATATTGGGTAGGCATAGACAAATTTTTCCACCTTTTTGCAGGTATCACGCATCGGTTGTAGAATAAAATTCAAATTTTTGTAGGCTTATCTGCTTCAGTTTCTGAGTGCTTGCCAAAGAACAAATTTTTTTTTGCCTTTTAGAACACGAAGGTATTCTCAGGCTACATAGTATTGTAGGCGTGGCCGATTTGGCTCATTTTGAACGCCAGCGTACATGCAAGAAATTCCCATGTTTATGAGACAGCTTTGTTGTTGTGGCCTGGAGGTTCTTTATAACAAAGATTGCACAAATGACCGAACAGGCAGACGAACGGAGGCATATAATGAAGTGCTTAAATCGATTCAGAATTTAATGCCGCTTGAGAATGTACATACTTGGGAAGTCTCTGAAGCTTCCTTCTGGGTGTTGCAAACGTTTTGGCAAAACGAGTATACTTCTCATCGTTCGCTGATGGATATAAAGAGACTCTCAAGCAAGGGCGGTGTTTAAGTTTTCACAAATAAAAACATGTTTAAGATAAGCGTGGGTAGAAGTTACTTTTCAAAACCAAATTTAATAAACAAATTAATTTTTTAAATAAAAAAAATTTGTTAATTTTCTTCCGCCTCAATTTTAAAATCTTTAAGGCGTAGGGTTTTTATAGCCATCAACAAAGGGTGGGAGGTATGTTCATTTTGTCAAAACGTTTGCAAAACCCAGAAGAAAGCTTCAGAGACCACGTGAACTTTATATAGTCTCGATCAGCATCAAATTCTGAGTCGATTTGTCTGTCTGTTCGGCTACGCATCTGTCCGTTTACCCAACCACGCAATATCTGTGGTAAACATTCTCTCGCTCGCAAGAGTGAAGATATCGCCTGCAAATTTCCAAGAGAAATTGAAAATGACCTAAACTTTTCAAAGGACATGCCCACAAGGCCCACCCGCTTACGCGACAAAGACTCAGAACACTCTCCAAGTTTCCACTCTTATTCTGAGTACAGAAAAAATCAGCCACGCTTTACTTCTTTCCTTTTTTTCACTCTTTCTTAAGGGTAACGGTGATGGGTATAAATGATTCGATCACGACCGAATACAATTTTCTTACTTGCTTTGAATATATTGTCCGTTGTGGGCGAAATATACAAACTTATCTTATAATTAATGTCCATAGTATTTTTCCATTAAAAATCAAGTAGATCCGAAACATGGATTTCAAAATGTTTACGAAATAGAAAGATATCATAAGAGTAAGTGTAAGTGTTATTGTTGCCAGATTAGAGATCGTTTTTTGCTTTAGAATTGATCATTTTTCGAATCCGTATTTCTTTGCCTGCTAAAGATTTCATTTTCCAAAGTCCATAGTGAGCTGCAGTTCAACTTTTAAACGCTTTTTTTTTTAAATTGAGTGTAAGAGACCCGCATTAGCTAATCTGTGAGCTGTCACGAATTACTGCCATTTCTACATGACGAGTATACTTATCACAAAGCGACATAATATAAGTGCAGATTCGTCAAAGAGGTCGCGGCAGGGCATGCCACACACGTGTCCTTGATCAGGAACTGCACAGGAGACTCCCTGCTCCCTGTGGGGAGCGAGTGACGCTGTCTCAATCCGTGTGCCATCGGGCGCCGTAGGGTTGAACCTTCACGGTAGGAGCTTACGTTGACCCTTTGTAACCCATCTTTGCAACAGTATTCTGAACTTAATTAAGCTCAATATTTTCTAGATCAATGTAAATTTCTTATTTGGAAACGTTCCTCATATTTCGTGTGCAAAAATCGTAGCACACATTAAACGAATTCAAAGGTAAACACGTAGTTAGACAAGACAGACAGAGAGGGATAGAGCTCGAAGTAGCTTCAGTTGAATTAAACACGCACCAATTTAATTTGTCAACAAATGGTTCGCACATGGCAATGAGAACAACAACAACAACACTCTTGTGCAATACCAAGCAAATTGTTAGATATGTTTGGACATTCATTCGGTCACACCGAACAAATTCAAAGCAATTTATTTAGGTGGCAAAAAAAAAAAAGGAAAAAAAAATTTCAAAAAAAAAATAAATAACAAAGTGTCATCAACACCCTAGAAACATTGCTGCCCACCCAAACTCAGCACCATCGCAAACACAATTGTACACAGGCACTTGTACTGAGTGTTAAGCGTAACACACTCTCCCTCTCGCATTCTAGTAATCGAACAGCAATTCAACTTGAAATAGAAAATATATTTGTTGTTGCAAAAGATCAATAGTTTTGAACACAAACCTACATATGTAATATATACGCGTGAGTTGTATGGCAACGAGTTTACATACTTCAGCATTTGCTCAATGTTGTGTGCGTATATGTGTGTACGGGTATTTTCGCTTCCATGTCATTTTTAGTCGTTAAAACGTGTCACGTTCACTGTTTATCTACGTAGTGCGATTTAATAGAGCCAATCTACGATATTTAGAAGAGACACAGCAACGGATGAGTAGTAAATAAATAAATGAATTAGAGTAAAAGCAAAAAAAGCAAAAAGAACATAAATAAATAAAAGTAAAATAAAAAACTTTCTGGTATTTGCTAAAAATGCAATCAAACACTTTAAACAAAGGAACCTTTCGAAATTTTATGTCGAGAAAAAAACATGCTTTGGAATTTTTTCAAAGATAAACGAATACGTTTTGAAACAAGTAAGCACACGGCCCACCCTAGCCTATCCCACGCCACTGCGCTTGGTACAATTATTGATATAAATACTTGTCAAAATAAGGTGTTATATGGCAAGCGGTCGAAAAAGTGTTCCGATTAGAATCGTTTTCAATAGCGTTTGCCGTTGACTTGCTTTTTATGATAACTCCTAGGTATGTTAGGGTTTAAAACACAGACTTATCTAATCCGAATTCAGTACCGCTAATTTTTCTCCCGCGTCGCTGCTTTGGACTAATTTTTATCATAAAATATTTCAAATTAAACTTTTTTGTGAAGAGTTTGCTGTTCATGAGAAGCCTTATATGAGTGGGGTTATGGGTTAAGCGCGAGCGATAGCCAGCGTCCCTATGACTATGATTCCAGACCGTGCAGAGGGTTCTATTACACCTACAATACCAGATGTGAGAGAAATCTTCTCTCTAACCAGGCGAAGCCTATCTAACATCGCAAGGAGGAGTCATTCTCAGCTGTCAAGACGTCTTCGCTCCAACGTGGGCATTCTGCAAGTAATAAAAATTGCTTGCAGCTATTCTATGCAGGACAATTTCGTAACTAGCTAACAACCACGGTGCGCATTATAACGACTACAAATTTTGTGCAGCATTGCGCAATGCTTGACACTACTAAGCAGCTTTATGGTTCGATCAGCACATCACAAACCTGTGCAAATCTTGGAGCTCCATGATAGCTGCCTTCTTAATAAAAAAAATGTCTTTAAACACAGTAATTCTGATATCCTCACTGAAAAGAAATTATGATCAACATTGCAGCTCTAGTGCTAATCCGTAGTAGTGACTCTTCTAACAAAATATGTGTAATTTCTGAAGTGTATTTAAAGGCATGCTACGCTACGCTATTATACCGAGGGAATATCGTGCCTGTTGAACTTATTACGGCCTTTTTTTAACTGATCGGTGGAACTCCTTTAATTTTTGAGAACAAAGATGCGAGTACCCTGTACCCCTTAAGGAGCTTGCGCTTCCAATTCACGTAAAGGCGTCAAATAGTCGGCATGATCAACTTCTAGCTTTGGCTACTAATGGCCTCCTTTGTTATTGTTCCTTATCCAATTTATATCTTTTGATAGTAATCGTTTTGGTAACTTTTCCAAAGAACTGCATTTTGTTAGAGAATTGTCGACAAAACTCCATGCGAAAAGCTGAAAGAAAATTTCTTGCTACTTCCAAGTAAATGATAGGTAAATATACACAGACTATATTTGTGATTTGAAAGGGTGATAAGAACGAGTAGAAAATTTAAGGCCAGCATTATGACTGATACGAAATTTAAGACCAGTGTTAAGGTAAACTTTTTTACTAACTCTATACTTATAACATTATATTAGCACATTAATTGAGTAGTTTTTCAATGACCCTTTTAATAAGTGTTTGCTTTTTTTCCTCTTTTTTTTTTTTTTTTTTTTGGGGAGAAAACATTTTAATTAACTACGACTTTATCATTTGATCTGTAAAGCAAATACAATGACAACATTGTAATTTCTATTATACTTATATGCATATGTTTATACAGACTGGGGTTTGAGAAAAAGTTCTTGCGTTTTTATATATTGAGCTTTGAGAACATAAGAGGCGAAAGCCATATTATTGGATGTCGGATAGAAGATAGAAAGCTAAGACGTTAACATTGATTTGATCAAAATTGAATCATAGATATCTTATAACAAGTAAGAAAAATTACATTCGACCGCGATTGAATCCCATTACCGTTATCGTAAAAAAGACTAAAAAACAAAAGAAACAACTAAATTTCCATGTTCGATGATATTGCGTGGGCGTGGTTGACTTTTTCTATTTTTGTGCAATAAAAGCGGAATTTTCTATGGTGTATCAATTGTAATTTATGGGTAAGAAATCTTATTAGCCAGGATGGACTCAATCAGTAAAAGGACTCGTCCTCAGTACAATACAAGGGGCGTCCCTTTATCCAGTTGCCGCAATATTAAGCTGCGTGTAAAGAGTTCAAATGTTTTTACTTTATATGAAGCAGATATCCACACTTTTACTATAGCAATTAACAGACAGATGGACAGACGGACTGACAAACATTTTTAAACTGATTTGGCACTGGTCAATAATATGCAGGCTTTATATGATCTCTGAAGCTTCTTTCTGCCGATTCTTCCTATTTTCGTACAAGCGCTGCACGGCCGCTTGTAGAATATAAATAAAAATTCCCATCATTGTATTCGTTGTGATTTATAACTCATAAGCAACAAATCTATTTATTTTTCTTTAACTTTGAAAATAAAAGTGGTTTGAGGTTATGGTGTACTGCGGTCGTGTCCTTTCACAGATTTGACTCATTTTCAATAACAATCTGCCTGCAAGAGCTTCCTATCATTGGGCTAAATTGAAGCCTAATGCTGCATATTTGCGGCCAGAAGAATGCTTAGCAAGGACATTACACAGACTTAGAGACAGATAGGCAGAGAGAGAGAGGTAGACGGGCATGCTCATAAAGATTTAGAATAGAATGCTGACGAAGAATATATAAACTTTATGGAGTCTCTGAGGCTTACTTGTGCAAACGTATTGACAAAATGAACCCTTCATTATCTCCTGGCGAAATAATCTTTCTTCTTATAGACAAACGGTAGAATTTCCCTAAAACCTAACATATTGGTGCGGTAAACCTGTACATAAATTTAACTGAAAGAAGGAAAAAGAGAAAAAATTTAATTAAAATCACAAACGTAAACTTTCGGGATAAACACATACAAACTGTTATCATAATAAAGGTAATTAATGAATTATGAAAAGAGACAAAAAATGTTAGTAGTTACGCGTAACTCTACGGGTGACCTTACCGCATACCTGCAATGCAAACCGTTTTTTTTTTTGTTATAAAAAAAATATAGAATGAATTTGTATAACAAGTTAAGCATTATATTAGAGTTTAATAACCATCAGGTGTTTCAAATCTATTATATTTAATAAGATCTACAAGTTCTTTATTGATTCTGCTGAAAAGATTTAAACAATTCTTTTTTTTTTTTATTCACAATTCCAGGTAAAAGGATTGTAAGATTATGAAGAAAATACAAAGGAAATCATATAAATAATGCTACGTGAAGACAGTAGGCAAACCTGCTGATCATATAAATCATCCTTAATGACTTTAGTCTTTAAATTATATCCAATCTCCATAAATAGTAAAAAGGTAAAAAAGAGTCATCTATGGCTTATATAAGTATAAGAGTAGATTTCAGTTTTAACAAAGTAGCCCAAGCAATAAACGTTAATAGGTGATGACAAAATACAGATAATTTTGATAAATCGTAAAAATGAAGAAATGAATAAAAATTTAAAATAAACATTTTTTTTTTTTCGTTTAACGAAAAAAAGTTAAGTAAAATTTTCATATTTAATTAACCACCATTTGAAGCATTTCAGTTTTAGGAAATGCAGGTGGTCTTATGTGTTGACACATGTGTTGGCATGAAAAGCGTGTTTGTCATTCGCTTTATTCCCACGCACAAAAACTACTACTACTACTACTACTACTGCACTATAACTACTGGTACTCTGCAGTCTTCCATATAACATTTGTGTGTCTCTGGCATTATACCGACATAAAGGCAGCATATTAGTTCAACATATATATAAAGGCTTTGTCTGTGTTTTATTATAAAATAAATCAAAACCAAAACGCGTTTTCTACTTTGAATAATTTTTTGTTTTTTTTTTTTTTTTTTGCTTTGCTTTTTCCTTTTTCTGGGTGCCTGCTTGTATTGCATAACATAGCATAACACCACATAACAGTAAAATATTCGAAATTTTTTCATATGTTGTTAATTTTCAAACAAATTTAATTACATGCATGTTATTCTTGTATAAATAAGTATGCATGTATATGTTTATAGACAATTTTAACTATGTTTTTGTGAGAGCGGCAATATTTCAACTATGTAGGTCATAAAAATTGTTGCATGCATAACTAATAAAATTTTATTCATGAAAATTGTAATAATGTAACAACAAAAGTTACCTAAAAATAATTTGACGGCAAAAGTCAAGTGAGAAAAATAATTTTATGAAATTTTACAAAGCCTTAACACATCGCTTCCACTTCTCCACTTTTTGCATTTATACAAGGGCCTAAAACATTTCATCCAAAATGTATACTCTAATTTCGTTATATATATATATTAAGCCTAAATGTAGGCCTAAAATTTTCGAAGAAAGCTATTCTGCTCTTCTGTCTCAAGAAAATATATCTTTAGGTTACATAAAAAATGAGGAATCTGAGTGAGTTAACAATTGGAAGAAACTTATAAAATTGAAATTCGTATAAGAGAAAATAAAGCGACGTGATATCGTAAGTGATGAAATAAATCGAACGAATTTGTTAGCCCACAAGAGGAATGATGTGTAGAGCGCTCAGCAAAGTTAGACAAAGTAAGTGAAAACGTTATAATTCTTCTTTTTTTTTTGTGTGACTTTCCCGGCCGCTCGTGCGATCACGGCCTCCCATTAAATACCCAACACCCCTCTATAGTTATTCATGTAACGACTTTTTATCATAAGAGGCGTTAGATGGAAAGTGGTCGAAAAAGTGGTTCGATTCGAACCATTTCGAAAAACGTTCATTTTGGCGCTGAAAGACGTCAGTGTACGAAATTTCGTTAAAATATCTCAAAAAGCATCGCCTTTAGGCTGAACAGAAGAAAACAAGAAGGTCGGAAGCTTACATCGGTATAACGAGAAGTGAGTCTATTGCAATTTTTCCTGGGTGTTGCATACATCCGCAGAAGTTTGACGAACTTCTTTTCAAAGATCAGAAGCGTTGAAGTTCATAGCAATAGAGAAATTACGGAATCAGAAGATAAACATGCATAAATGGCTAAGTTGTATGAAAGATCTCCGATACTTTTCTAGGAGCGCTTCGTTTTCGCTTTTGCATCTGTTGACGGAGACAGGGCGCTGCTTCCAAGCCATTACGATGTGATAACACTTACTGTTGGCGTCTTATCGTCACTGATTGGAGATGAAGCACTGCTTCACACTTCTGTGCTGATCAAAGAAAGGATCTTTACTTGTTAGACGGTCAAGTCGTTGTTGCCTATTTTAACAGAGGTCAATGCCATACAATGGCATGTGATAATTGACTGTGTGATCATTGTGGATTGCAAACAGTCCCTCCTCCACTGTTCATGGTGCGTTTACCCTTGTCCGTTGCCCCCTATCTATTGTCCCTTATTTATTTTCCCCCCTCCATTATCCATTGTACATTTGCATGGTCTATTGTCCGTTCTTCATTCCTCGCTAATTTTATGCAATATCCTTTATTCGCTATGTAATATTGATTATCTATTAGGCGTTACCCATTATCCGTGCGACCCTATACCATGAGGCTGCGCGGGTTTTTGCAAAAAAAACATCCCACAAGCGTATTAAAACTACAACCAATATTTCGGATTATCAGCTTTCGCCTAAGGTCGCAATATTTCATTACCATTAACGTGATGGTATTAAACTTTACATTATCTACCTAACACTACAAAGGCAAGGCTCGTTTAGATGGAAAATGTATTTTTTAAATTCAAATTTACATTTTATGCTAGCATTCGTTATTTATTACAGGATTTCTTCTCATTTCTCACCGCATTTGTTCTCAATGCTTTTCTAATGTTTTTTTTTATTAACGAATCACATATGAAAACTGAAAACGAAATTCTAGTAAATACCAAAAATGTATATAAAATACCAGATTTTCAGTTAACTCAAATTGAAACAAAAACAAAAGAACAAGAACTGAGTTCAGTAAACCAGACATAACTAAACAATAATAATAATAATAATAAAAAAAAAAAAAATTAAAAGAAAAGCAAAAAAACAAAAACAAAATGCAAACTGGAAAAAGTAAAAGAATTTCTACAAAATTCATGGCCAGACATACGAACTGTTTTCGTCATTGTTGTAGTTGCTTCGGTTGCCATTATTTTGTTACAATTCCTTCTATGTTATGGTTCCCCGCACATATGTGAACTTTCCTACATATATGTGTATATATGTATATACATAAGCATACCGTATATTGATATACATATATATATATTTTAACATGTAACCCCGAAAACAAATGCTTTAAAAGTGATACATGTCTGACAGATATCCTGCAGACATGTAAATTATGTTACTCTTGTTTTCTCCTTATTTGTAACTACTACGGGTTGTACTGATGTTATTCTTGTTGTTAGCGTTGTGGTGACAGTATATCATTCAATTCTTTTATAGACTTATTTTTTCGCCGCATGTGAGATTTGTGGAATATTTATTTATGTTTTGTAAAAACGAAACAGACATTTTGAAGATTTTCTTCATTTTTTTTCTGCATATATTTTTGATTATTGATTTAAATATTTTTAAAGAAAAAATTGTTAACATTTTTTAAATAATTTATTGTTTAATTTATGCTCATAAATGAAATATCGAATTTTGCTTTACCTTCTTCTTTCTTTTCAAAAGAGATTAGCTATGAATCAAAGAGGGGAGTAATAATTCTGACCTACATTTCTCTGGTTTTTGTGGAAAATGCTAGATTTAATAATTTGGGAAAGTTTTTTCTTCAGCTCCATAATAATCGGCTTGCTTCATTTAATACCATGATCAATAAGTTCCGGGAATTTACCATAGATGTCGACAAAAATTCACATTATTTTTAGAAAATGCGAAACTTCAAAATTTTGTTGAAATTCTTTGTCATTTCCTTCATCTGTTTACGCACGCGCGGCTTACAAAGAAAGGTGTACCTTTATCGTCTATTTTGAAAAGCATAGAAGTGGAAAAAAACTTTTATCAATGTGGGAATGTCGACATTGTCCTGGAACATTAGACCTCAGCATACGGGCTTTTGTGGTGACTTACGTTGAGAACGTCACAGGATCGCCGCTACTAAACAAAAAATTAATATAGTCTCTGATTTGGTTTCAGAAGATTGCTAATCAACTTTGATCGGTCTAACTGAAATCATAATCACCTTAGCTTAACTA
>CCAG010013018.1:0-25714 GCA_001077435.1 Glossina morsitans morsitans | reverse complement strand
CTTTTCGTTCTCCTTCCCTATGTGAGGAATGATTGAAGTGAATGTGCGCTATAATATACATACAAGTGCATATGTATGAAAAAAGTCAAGGACTAGGTAGCAAATGTAACTTGTCTTTGTTTCATCATTTAGTTCATAATGAAGAATTCTAACTTTTATATTTGTCCGAAATCTTCAATAAATGTCAGCGAAAATATTCTATAGAAATATGAAAAAATTTTTCTTAATCAAAACAAATTAGGATGCGCCAGCGGGCAACGGCCAACCATTAAATACCCTACATCAGCTCGTTTCATACAGTTTTTCCTCGACTGCAGTATTCATTCAACTTTTCAAAATAAGGCGTTACCTGGGAAGCGGTCGAAGACCATTCTCAATCGTATCGTTGTCAATAGAGTTCATACTTGGCCAAAACACGTCAAAAATGGCAAGCTGTAGGTTAAACACAAGAACAAAAGACGGAAAGACGAATTTAGATCAACTCAAGGAGTGGTTTTGAATCGATTGGCATAATAAAAGGTGGCTCTCTCTAAAGTTCTTCTAGGTGTTGCACAAATCTGCACAAAACTTTGTCCGACAAGTGATGTAAACGTTGAAAAACGTTTGGATTGAATGCGCATTGGATAACCAGAACAAATAAGTTAAAGATAAAAGTAGAAGTTCAATGCGCAACAAACTTAAGTACGGACCAAGTATTAAATGCAAAAGAGTATGAAATGTTCGTTGCGTATGTAATGCTCAGAGATAGGACTAGAAATGTTACGTTACGTTGCAACAATTACCGAATGTCAAACGCTGCCCCGTATTAACTGGGACGCTTAATTCTTAGGTACTGAAATTAATTTTTTCAATATTTTCTGGTGTACGTTTAATCATCGACATGTTGGTTAGATGTGAGGCATCAAAAATTGATTTTATATGTTTATTCTCCTAACATACGACTAACTAATTTGTCAAAATGTTTGCAACACCCACAAGTAAGCTTCTGAAACCCCACAAGGTATACATATTTTTGATCAGCATTAAATTCTGAATCCATTCAAGCTGGTCTACCTGTGCAACGTCCGTTGCAAACCCTCCTGAAAAAATGACGCTACCGGCTTGAAATTTGGCAAAAACACTGTTAATTCTTGCACGCAGGTTGGTATTGAGCCGATTGGGCCACATCGGTCGAAGAATACGTATAAAGTGCTGCGTGAACTGAGAACAACTCGCTTTTGTAAACAAAAAAAAAATTCGGTTTTTTTCTCTTTACTCGCAAACTAGAGCTTACAAGCTTATAAAAGTTGCACGTACATTCTATGGACAATGACCTGTTCAAAATGGAGTAACTGTACAAAAATGGAAAAATCGTTCAAGTCTGCCCAATTTTATAGTGTATCAAAAGTTGATCTACTCTCAACATCTTTGTAGGGCATTGAACCACGCTTCAAAGAAGGGATCTAAGCACGTCTGTTTGTACATCTTGCCGTCTGTCCATCTACTTCTTGATCTAACGCCGTGCTGAACACTCTTCCATTCGCTAAAGTGAAGGTATCGCCTTCCAATCTTGCAAACAAAATTAAAAACGCTCCAAACCGGCATAAAGTGAGAACGTCTTTGCTTTCTGTTTCTTACCTTTGTTTTTATTTATAAACTACAATAGGAAGCTCGCCTATCCTATATTATAGTGTATGAAAATTAAATTTTTTCATTGTTTTTTGTCCTTCTTTGACATAACGCTGGTGAGAATAAAAGATTCGATCACAGCCGAATATGAGTTTTAGCGATATGTACTTATCGTTCTTATCTTTACGCAAATAAAATAGTGAAACTCTTTGATAATGCGTTCGTCTTTCTTTTACTTCTAAACATTGTTAAACGCCATAAGCCGCATATATTTCTCGTAACGGGGAAAGAATTACGTGCATCTTCCGACGACTTCGCCGGTTCTAATCACAGACGCAATATATTTATTATTTCTGACTATGCTAATATGTACAGATGTTTCATCAGTTCTTGCGTGAGCTACAACTATTGGAAAATTGTAGGAAAGACACTCATCGCATCGGAGCATTTTTGAAAATAACTAGTAACACTTAAGGGGACCAATGAACTACTTGAAAGTGACTAATGCAACCTCCTTATGTGTTTATAGGCTTTGATCAAAATGGTAGCAAAAAAAAAAAAAAAAAACAAGTAATATGCCTTTTTAGGTAAAAGCCGGAATCGCAAAGACAACCACAACACAAACCTGAAGAAAATATTTTAACCAATTTTATGAGATTGATTGTAATGCAATATTCAGCGATAATAAGAAACAAACGAGACAGAATGTCAAGATGATATGCACAGGCGAGGCAGATCAAAGTAGAACGCGCACGTCTAAAACTAACCATAACACAATCAAATCAAATAAATTCAAAATAAAAACCATAACAAATGACGCATACAAATTTTTATTTTTGTATTTTTATTAAACTAAAAGATTTGAATTTGTAAATTTATCGCACAGTATCCGACAACATTTTGAAACAAACAGTCGCGTTTTATCAAAGAAAAAAAACAAAAAAATCCAACAATGCCTAGGACAGCATTGATTAATTAAAAAACACATTATTTTCGTTCTTATACCAACAAGTGTTCTTATACGATTTCTTATTTTGCAAAAACCGATAAAAGAAAACTAAATTCAAAAGTAACGTTACGTTGCGATTGTAATAAATTGTGCCAGTGACCGAAAAAAGATCCTCTCTGTATATATAAACGAATTTCTCGTGATTATAATTAGATTATGATCTATGTGCTTTAAAGGAGAGCTTTTTGATCTACATGATAAAGGAAAAAGGAAACTAATTTTTTCCCTTTCAATTGCCCTCTTAACACATCGAGAAATATATAAATAAATGAATAAGCAGATGTTAATCGCCCACATAACAAGAGAAATGAATAATGAAAGTATGTTTGCTTAAAATCTAAATAAAACAAGTGCATAAAGAGAAATCGCAAGCAATCAAGGACAATTTTACAAAATTTCTCCACACTTACAAGCAATATCTTTTGATAAAGTGGATTTATTATGAATGAAAGAATCTCGTAAACTTGAGCATGAGACGAAATTAACAGAGAAAAATGAGTCAATCTACGATATCTTGCTTGCCAGTGCAAGCAAGGCAAGCAAGAATGTCGAAAGCGAAAAAAGTGTTGGACGAGGCGCGTGAAACCCAAAATCGTGAAATTGATTTAGTGGATAAGGGCATCAACTCCTTTGAGGAGTTGCCTGGTTTATGTAAGTGTTCAACGTATTAAAAGAAAAACATATTTATATAAACACCTAAAACAATAAATACAAATTTTTCCGATAGCAGAGTTATGTTCACCTACATACTTAAGCGAATTAATGAGATCATTTTTGTGCAAAAACAGTTGTAAGAATGCTAAACCTAATCACGCATCAATAAGCAGAATAATTAATATAATATCGTGCAATCACAAATTAATAATATAAAATTATGTTTTCCTTAAAATGTTGTTTATACAATCAATTATTTTTATTTTATACTCACACTTTTGTTTCACAAACGCAAATAATAATAAGCATATAAATCACTGCAGAAGAGAAAAAGAGAAAAAAATTGAGTAAACATATGTTTGACTTTGACGTTAGAGTTGCCATCCTCAAATTGCAGTTTATAGTTATTATCACTTACTGAAACTTTTTAAAACATGTTTTTCTCGTTTTAGTCAATATGTCCAACATCACACGTCTCACATTGAGCCACAATAAAATCAGTTTGATAAATCCTGGAATTGCCAATCTTTTGAATTTAGAAATTCTCAATTTATCCAATAATCATTTACGTGAACTGCCCGTTTCTTTATCATCTATGCCCAAACTACGTATACTCAATGTATCTATTAATCGCTTAGATAGCTTGCCTCGAGGCTTTGGTGCTTTTCCGGTTCTAGAAGTACTCGATTTATCGTATAATAATCTTAACGAAAAGGTTCTACCCGGCAATTTCTTTATGATTGAAACTTTAAGAGCCTTATATTTGGGAGACAATGATTTCGAATACATACCTAAAGGTTTGGGTAATCTTAAGAATTTACAAATTTTGGGTTTACGCGATAACGATCTGCTCGAACTGCCTAGAGAAATTGGGGAGTTGACTCGTCTTAGAGAATTGCATATACAAAATAACCGTTTGCAAGTACTGCCTCCTGAAGTAGCCCAACTCGATTTATTGGGAAGCAAATCAGTAATGAAAATGGAAGAAAATCCGTGGGTGCAACCAATAGCTGAACAATATTTATTAGGTATAAGCCATGTCATTGAATACATTAAGACGGAAACGTATAAAATGTGAGTATGTGTGAGTTTTCAAGAGATTTGCAAATTAAAAATTGTTTCTTCTATTCTAGTATATATAACCGTCACATGCAAAGTGGCCGAAGTGGCCCTGCCCCACCTAAAGCCGATAAAAGTAAAAAGGCTTCACGCGTACGCGCCTAAAAATGTAATCATTTTGCGGAATAACAACGTGGCGTGCTTTAGAAATTGCAGCAAAATATTAAGCATTTTTTATATAATAACGCTAGTAAATAAAATTTTAATCCATATATTAATCTTTTTTCATGACGATTAACGATTAATAATTATTTTTTTATTAATATTTAACACTCTATAATAAATGGCAATGAATTTATTTTATATTTTTTTGTAATCTAAATCGAAATATTGATTCATTCAATATGGAATCGTTTGTGGTAATAACCTATCAAACTTTGTTAAAGCGGTTGAACAATGTAATTGAAAAATAACGGCCTGTGTAAAAAAGATGCAGGCAGTACGTTCATTAATTTTTTCATATTTTATGGATCTCGAACTACTTATATAGACTGACTTAATTTAAAAAGGAATATAAAGAAGAAGACGATTTTTCTCTATATGCCATTGATAATTCGCAACTTTCAGAAGTGATCTTCATTTAAATTGTTAATAGCAGTTTTAGAATTAGTCCTGGACGATATAATTTGTTGTTAACTAAACACTAAAAACAAATATTCTTAGGAGTATGTACTTATTCTTCTCCCTCTCACTATCTCTTTTGATTTTAATATGTAAAATACCTACAGCCAGCGTTTGCCATTAGATTGGGAAACCCTGCTTACGATATAAATGTACGATCTGTCCATTCGGCGAAGTGACTGAAGTGACTGCATAGACTTGAACGGGTGACTGGAATTGTTCATTTTTAAAAGTGATTTGCAAACAAAACAGTAATTATTCTTCAAAACTTAATAAATTATTTAGAGAGTTATGTCCTTTTAGTGCGTGTAATAAAGTCAACAGAAAATCTTGAAAAAATGAGTAATAGGAAAGCCTTATCTAAAAAGTGAGTCTTGATTTTACAGTGCAATGTTTTTAACTTATTTTTTATTTATATTTTTTTGTTTGTTTCTGTTCTTTAAGGAACATTAAAAAGACAACCAATGCTCAGTTTGATGTTCTAGTACGTGAAATGGCCAAACGGCCGGACGCAGCTCGTGGTTATGCCTTTGGTCATAAGCGCGATAAGGTTGATGCCGACTGGCGAGAAATAGTAGACCTGCTCAATGATTTAGGCCCACCCGTAAGAAATTTATCCGAATGGAAAAAGGTAAAATTGAAAAAGATTGCGTTTAAAAATATCGTATTTGCCTGAAATAAGTTTTTATAGGTTTGGTCTGATCTACGCAAACGTTTACAAAACCGCTTAAACGGCGAGAGAACGGGTCGGACAAAAAAAAAACTTTTAGATTCCCATGAATTCGAATTCGTTAAGGACACCTTGACCTCCCAATCGTTATACTCTTTGGCTGTAGCTGCTGCTAATGAGTACAATGAAGACGATTGTTTCAAACACGCCACCAAACAGGAACACCATTCCACCACTGATTCGCAACCATTCGAGACGCACAGCCATTTAGAAGAAATGGAATTTCAACCTGCCACAGATACCGACTACGAGAAAGTGTTTTTATATCCCGAAACAGAAAATCCAAAATTGGAAGAGAAAGAAGACAAGCAAATGAAAGCAACGAACTTGGAGAACAGTTTGCTCGCAGTTGAAAATCATATGAAAGAACAGTCTAAATTATTTGAACAACTGACTAAAATAAATACATCTATAGCTAATGCGATCGAACGCCAAGTAACAGCCATGGAGAAGCAAAACGAAGTATTAGAGCGCCAAGCCAAATCTATGGAAAGTCAAACTACCGTTCTAACTGCTCTTATGGAATTATGGCGGGATAAATTAAAAAACAAAGAAACGGCAACGAGCAAAACAACGACCTGGGACGCGTAATGGCTTAAATACGCTTTCCCTCATTTTTTTCCTTTTTGTAAAATATAGTTCTTAATGAGTTCATTTAATGTTTTTAACGGAAAGTAAGCGGCGCCACAATATTTTCATATTATTTTATAAATGAATAGTAGTGAATAATTGCAAATATATAATCCCTATCGAATCTATTTTTATAAAATTATGACGATGCGTGTAGAAGCAATATTGTGCGCTTTAGGAGCCATCAAATTGATTGTATATAAAACATGTAACATATTAAACCTATGTATAAAACGTTTTTCAAATGTTTCTAATTTATTAATTATATTAATGATTTCAATTGTTTTTTACCTTAAACATTATTTTTCTGTCACTTAAAAATTATTCCAGGAAACATTGCATTGCATTTGTGGTATAAGTTTTGTAGTTTAAATTTTGGACAGTGTAGAGTATTTTGTTAATTGCACTACACCTATCAATTCAAGCGACTTAATAAAGTGTCACGTAAACATGAATGAGTTATTAGTTTCTATGATATGTTAGACGATATATTTTTTATTAGTTCCGTGATAAAAAAGTGGAGAAGTCAAGCAACAAATTTTGATAGGTATAAACAATTGCTTGTGTATGCATACAAGGGAACAATCAGCGTACGAAACATCTTCAAAGCAGTTGATAGGCGTTAAACTTAACCAGCCTTACTGCCATGTTTTTATATTTTTGTTCTCGAAAATAATTTAAAACTAATATTACTCGAATAATCTAAAAGACAAAGGTGAATATAGAGCAACTTACACCGCAGATAGTACATTTGATTTCACTACTTTGTTGAGGCTTGCCGGTTCCTTTCATTTACCGTATCGGGAAAAACGAAATAGCAAACACATTTTGCGGGTTGCACGTCTTTAGTTTAGTTCATTTTAAAAAAAATTATTAAATACAAATGTGAACATCGCTGCATTCATTCATCAAGGAGAACATGGAATACTTAACATCCGCCATATATTGAACCTAATAAAAAATAAAACAAAAAATGGAAATGTCAACACATTGATTAGACCTTATAGTGCTCTTAAAAAGAAATTGTTCTTCCACTTGTGAGATCACATAACGAGCACTAGAATATTGAAAGGCGGCCTGTGAAAATTACTTGATTCAGTTTTTCGTCCAGAAATCCCAGTGATGGCATAGTAATGGTTTCCGATAAAAATACAAAGGACGATCAATAAAACCGGTACATATTAGATTTTAAAAGAATTTTAAATACAAATGAGGTGTGGGAGATACAATCAGTCTCCGCCAGTATCTGGCAGAATTTGCAATTTACTATGGCTATTCCTTACATTCTTTTAGGCTTTCCCCTGCGAAACATTACTTTAGGGCGGCTTCTTGTCATCTCTGCTTTTATCACTTTAAATTGTAACGGAATTTTCTCTTCGCCATTTTGCACTTCAACCTTAGTTATATCAATAATTTTGCAATAACAAGCTCAGAATACCTCTGACTACCTTCTTGAAACCTCACGTTTTATCTATCTGCTGAGCCGTCCGTACTCAAAAGTGACCTTTGTTTCACGCCGCCTGGTCTTATAAAACAACTTTCGCGGCCAAACCAAAGCTTCGGAAACAAGTTCCTATATATCTAATTTTATTTGCTTACATAGCTGCGCTTCTTTTGCGCAAATGTCTTGGAAGAAAAACATATTAATTTATATTTTAAGTCCACCATTAATGTTCGATTTTTCTTGCGGCTAGAGAAATGTGGACCTTACTTGGTCCACAAGCAGGCTGCCATCAATAAAATTAAATTATGTTTGTTGTGGTCATTAAAACGTAAGAGCAGAAATGAAGTAAAAGAAGCGAGAAGATGCTGTTATTTCTTCTTTGACATAATTTATCTTTAACTCAATCACTGTTCTCATTATTTCAAAAACAAATGTTACAAATTATTAGGCCTTCCTAAGCATATTGATAAATAGGAAAACAAACTCCTAGCTCGAGTGGGCAAGGGGATATATACGTATCTCTTTTTTTTTACGCAGTCTTTTTTTACCGGATTTTGAAATAGCACACTTAACTAATAAGAAAGAAAGCATTTTTTTACATGAAATTTTTTTTAACTCTAATTTTGACTTTGTTAGTTACTTGATCTATTGCGGGGAATACCAAATTTCTATGGTCACCTTTTTCTTTATCTCGTTGTACTTGAACTTGCACCCAGGGTTTCGTTATCCGGTGTTTGCTTTATGTTATGAGTGTTCAATTCGTAGGAAGCAGCAAATAATTTCAATAATGCACGCTAGTTATCAAGCAGCGATGAAAAGTTACGAAATTGATCTTTATTCCTAATTTTAATTAAGATCTTTGTATGTTGTGCTTATGGACCGAATTTGCACTGTACATCAATTTCAATTTATTTTTAGTGATAAAACTGAAAACGTAATATCCATTCTATTATTACTCTTTTTGCACGGTTTTTTTGGGGAAATATTTAGAATTTGTTTACCTTTTTTCAAGTTATGGAACATACCTCTATAATCTACCATATATGTCGCATGTATTTTTTTAAACGAGGGAATGTATTTACCGTGCAAAAAAGAATTAGGTGTGTTTCCAACATTTTTAGTCAACTACATAAATAATATGTTGAATGTCCGTTATTTCAAATATTTGTTTCTCTCAACCCCTCGTATAGTTCAGTGTAAATCTCCGAAAGAATGAACGGCAGAGCAGACAAATACTTTATAAGATGTTTCTGGACTTTCTTAATAACTTTCTCTAGTACGGGTAGGGTGGAAGTATAGACTGCTGATAAAATTTTTCATTTGAAAATAAAATATTAATTTGTTTGTGTAAAAAAGCCGATCGCTGGAAGGAACTACGAATTTTTCTTTGAATAATCCGCACATACCCAGTGAAATATAATTTTCTTTTCTCTTCGTATCTTATACTCACAGTATTTTGCATCAAAAATATTATTTTCAAATTGTAACCATTTTGTAATTATTTTATAAAATAGTTTATTTATAGTTTTTCTTTAGATTTACTTCTTTTGTATTTTTGAATTTTGTTTTTTTTATATACTTATTATCAATTTTTGTTTGTCTTTGTTGCTGATTTTTGTTTTTGTCTTGTGTTATAAATGTACTCTTTTTTTCTTTGTTTTGTTTTGTTTTCTTCAACTTTGTTGTTATGTTCACATATCAACCTAGCAATCAATCAATTAATTAATAATTATTTGTAATAATTTTATTTTACTTCGACACAATATAATCAAATTTACTTTTATTTATTTTTATTTGCTTTTATTTACTGTTTTTTTTTTTCTTTTTTTTTGTTTTTATACACTTAATAAAAATTAATAGGGTTGCTGTTATTATAGAGATAAAAATGATAAACAAAAATTCATAGAAAACTAAATACACACACGCATACATTTATTTTTTGCACTTAATACTATTTGTTGTTGTTTTTTCAATATTTATTATATACATGTTTCGTATTAAACTTGTAAAGCTGAGAAGGGAAGAGTTTACGAATTTAAAAAATATATATATATATATATTTTTGCTTTGTTTTTTCTTTTTTTCTTGAATTTATAAAAGGAAGGGATTAGGAAAGCTTAGGTTTAGAATTTAAGGTGGTTTCAATATTATTTCATTTTTATTTTGTTTCTTAACTAGTTTAAAAAAATATATATATGAAAGTATTTTATAAAAATTTTGTAAATTATATTTAATATAAAAATGAAACATTATTTCCGTAAATGAAACGCTTATTAAACTAAAGTGAGAATTTTATTATAATAATTTTTTAGAGTTAATTTCTCTAATTGCAAAAAAGAGAGTATAAGTGATGTCTTTTAACTTTTCGAAATGCTTCGAATGTATAAAAACTGCTTTTAAAAAGGTAGGCTGATGAATTTAAATAATTGTTAGTAAATTCAACACAGCCATTAAAAAAAGAATTCTTCTATTCAAGCTAAGAGGTTGAGCAGTTTACTACACAGTGTTTTTAAGTTTTTATTTTATCAACAAAATTCTTTAATTATAATAATGATAAACTTAATAATAATAATAATAATAATAATAATTATTGAAGATTAAAGCTTTTTCTACACTTTTTAAATTTAATATGAAATATACAAAAATGAAAAAAAAACTTATAAAATGATTACAAAAGAATTGCGTAAATTAAATTAAAAGAAAACAAGTAAGAAAGTTATATTCGGCGGGGGCCGAATCTCGCATACCCACCACTACGTTTTTCGCATTCTACTCTCCAAGTTCTTTTATTTGATACCCATATCGCTAGCATTGTTAAGAAAAAAGTAATCGGGGTATCTACCCTATTCATTTTAAAATTAACCCATTTTTCGACAGATACTATGTCTTCATTTAAGTAGCATACGAAATAGTTTTAAACATTCGATCTTGTTTGCCTTCCGAAAAAAAAGCAAAAAAAAAACAGAATTTAATCACCTGTAACTTTCTGTGGGCGTGGGGTATGTTTTCCATTTTCGGACCTAAAGAGTAGAGTGCTTCGTAAACGGAGTTGCGTTCACAGCGCCCTTCCGCTCCGGCCAATTTGGCCCATTTTCAATACCAATCTGCACACAGAGACTTCCAATGTTTCTACTACATTTGAAGTCGACATCTTCATTTTTGCGACCAGGAGAGTGCCAACAACAAACACAGTACAGGCGCACAGACGGACAGACGTGGCCAAATTAAATCAGAATTTCACGCTGATCAAGAATATATATACTTTATAGCGTCTCTGAAGCTTCCTTTTGTGTTTTCCATAGATTACGGAAAAAACCATCCTACAGTGGTGGGTATAAAAAAAGACGCTATGTACGATCTTAATCCACTGCAAGTTTGCAGTTTCCGTAATTCAAAATATACTATTTCTTAGGCCTCCCTTTAAGAAATTACTCAAACTAAACTGCACATTTGCATCCGTTCTTTTATTTACTAGATTTGTTCTTCAGACGGACAAACATAGCTATGTGGAGCGTTCACACTAATCAGGATTACGTTATTAGAGCTGTTTTTGCAATGCAGACTGACACACATAGCTAAATCGATTGTCTGAGCTAATCAAGAGTGGCTTATTAGAGTTTTTGTTTGCAAGGCAGACGGACACACAAAGCTAAATCGACTGTTCATGTTAGTCAAAGTAGATATATTTCGTGGGATCTTCGATTTGTAGTTCAAAGTCTTTAATAGGCTTAATATGCCAACCTTGATAGGCATACGTTACTACTTTTTTACACGCTAGATACGTTCTTTAGAAAACCGTGCAAAAAAATCATGTATAAAAATTTGCGTTATAGGGTAAATTTTCAGGATGCGTGCCACAACGTTAAAAAATCATGTAAAGACCAAAAAAAAACCGTGGAAAACAAAACGGAAAAAAAATTGAAATTAATGTGCAGTGAAAATTCAGGCGATAACCAAAACATATAAAAATTTAAATTTAAATTAGGAATAAAAATTAATTTTGCAACTATTGACTTTGGCTTGATGACAAGCGTGCACGTTTTTTTATGGACTGGACCATCAACAAATCAACATCAACTTTTAGAACTTTATTGGAAATATCTATTGCGCGAACTGAAATACTGAATAGTGAAACGCTACGTTCAAGTGGAAGTATAACGTGATAAAGAAAAACGTAGTCATAAAATTTGGGTATTCCAAGCAAGTAATCGTAAACGCAATCGTAATTAAATGAAAATATTTTTTGCGTTTCGTACTGGAACGAGAAATGCGTGTATAAAAGCGTATTTACTCTTATTGGTGAACCGTGTTATTTGAAAACTGGACAAAAAGAGTTTGGTGTATATCGTTGCGATCGACGTGTGATGAAGCCAGAAAATTCCCAAGAAGTTGTTATATACCGCATACTTTCACTTCTTTGAATGAAGAACGATATTTCATTGTAAACTAGAGTGCGGATCTTTTCGCCCTTATCCAACCAATCATATTTGCACATCACTTTTATACAACTCGTCTTACACACTTGTTATCTTGGATGAACTATGGGTGTTATAATACACAAAAATTGAAGAAAAAATATAGTGGCGTACGCTACCAGACTTTGGGATCGTAAATTAAGCGAAACATATTTCACGATTTCTTATTATTATGCTGACGGATTTATGAAGCAATTTACCGAACTTTGAGAGTTGAAGTATTAACTAACTAACTGCATCGAAAATGTGTATTTAAATTCCTTCATAAAAATTTAGCGTTAGCGAGTCTAGTCGCCATACACGGAGTAAGTGTAATGATATAACTTGATAGAATGACATACACACATTCGAAAATATATTATTATAGCAAATACACATTCACAAGGATAAAATTTTATGAAGACATCCGACAAGGACGGATGGACAGATCGTGACATATATATTCATCATTAAAATAAAATTTATTGGATTTTTTTCGTCATACGCAGTTAATTGGTTAAGGGTGACACAAGAATAGTTTAATGTAAAATCAGACAAAGCGTAAATGTCTCATAATCGGTATTTTAACTAATAGAAAGAGCAATATATATAATTTTTGATCATGAATATAGTAAATTGTAATTTTTAAAAGTAATTTAGTTTTTTGAAATTTTTCAAAACATTTTCGCATAAAAAGCATCATCTTTTAAAAATGGAATTAAAAAAACTTATAATATAAAAATGTAATATAAACAAAAATACAATAGATTGAGAAAATTTTAAAAAAAATTTTAAAATAACTAAAATAAAAAAATGTTTAAAATAAAAATAAAAGAAACAAATCTTTTATTAGGTCGATAAATCTCATCACAAATTTTCTTAAAATATATATTATTTTCAATTTAAGGGTCCATGTTTTTTCCTTCTTTCTTTTTCATTTTAATGTAATTATTTCCTCATTTTTATTTCTTTGTTTATTTGTTTTTTTTTTTTTTTGTTTTTTTTGGTCTCTACACACTCAAGTAATAATTTCGATTATTTTTCAATTAAAACAAAAATCTTTATTACTTTCTCTACAAATTTTTAATATGTTTTCATTAATTAATTAATTTTTTACAATATTTTCATTTGATGTTTTGTATTTTTGTTGTAAATTTACTTTTTGATTTTCTTGTAAATTATTTTTCGTACTTTCTTGTTTCTAAATTTATAACAAAATTTCATCCTTTTTTTCGGTTTGAATGAGAAAAATATTATTATTTCATGAATTTTTCATTTCTTAATGTAATCAGAAGAAATTTGCAATCAAGTATCAATTTTTTTTTTTTTTTTTTTATAATAAACTCAAAAACTGATAATTTCAGAAAGAACTAAAAGAAGCAAATAACAGAAGGCATAAATTTGTTAAAGCCAGGTGTGGCGACTAATTATTCCATCCGTGTAGGGAATTCTCCACAACTGCAAATAAATATGTGATGCGTATTTTGAAATCATCTGAATGGTTAAACATGGATCGGTCTAGGCAAACTCCTCTTTTTCCCCCTTGTACTTAATATTATATAGCTTTTCGCTTTCTTTTCTTGTTTGTTTACTTTCAAAGTCACCCCCCAAACTGGTTTTTCTGATATCATTAAATCGTACAAATTCTCGTAGTAAGAAGGAAAAAGGTTTCGCGGAACGTGGGTATTTTTTCCGCTTTTACATAATTATACTAGAAAGCATAATTTGCCATGGATTCGGCGGACATCATCTCATCTATGCGGCTTCAAATTTGTCCACAAACTTTCGTTGTGTTTTTTTTAAGCAGTTTCTGTTACTGGGGTTTTTTAAGTGCTTTTTTTTCTTTGAATGCTTGCCCTTTGAAATGCTTTTCTTTTTAAAACATTGTCCTGATTATACGAATAAAGAGAAAAAACTATTTTGAGAACTTTCCATGAATTACTATTGAATGCCAGATTGCAAAGAAGGAATACTAGTAGATTATCAATTCAATAGATGCTTCGAATTCTATTTCGATATTCACTTTGTATTATTTTATTAACTATTTGTCATTACCTCACAAAGTAATTAAATCTAATAGCAGAGAAAGTTTTAATTTGCCCCTAATAGTTTGTTTACATTGAGAGATATTTGAATGATTTTGGGCGTTTCGTAATTTCACCTTAAACCAAGCGAAAAAAGGCCATGCTTTCATCATATAAAAAATAAAAAATTGACCAAAAATTTACGCAAGATTTGAATTAAATAGAAAAAGAGAGTTTTTTCTTTGTTGTTGTAATTTCTTTATTGAATCGTAATGCACATAGAAGTGGGTGGTCTAGCACATAGGGAAAATTGACTTCACGGCTTTGCTGGCACATATGCACAATTTTTATCGATTTCAGATAAATGGCGGAAAATTCAAATCTTCCATAGATTTTGGGAGACTCTTTATAAAATGAAATCAATAAAAATCTTACACTTCAATGAAATTACATTAAGGTCAAGTAAAAGTTTACCAAAATGGGAAAAAACAAGGTTCACTCTATGTTGGTTTAATAAATTAGTAATCAGTAATGTTGCATTACATTATTGATCTGTTTGCTGAACCAAAAAGAAAAGAACGAAGGGAAAGTAAGCAAACTACAACATCAAAATGGGGCACGTGGAAAGCCTGTCATTTAAATGACATTATATAAACACAGCCAGAAGCGTCAACTGCTTATCTCTTATCTGATCCTTTATATCTTTTAAATTTTTATAATTTTTCTTTAGTCGCTATGTGTTTATATGCAACATCGAAACTAATAGTCCCAAAGGAATGTAAAGATCAATAAATTTAAATGAGTCCACGAAATGGTAAAATTATTGAAATAGTCCCCAAAATAAGCATCCAATAATATCGGTGTGCATATAAAATTAATTGAATGAAGACAGAGACAAAAACCTTCATCGTTTGATTCAATGTTTTCTAAAAATATAATTGTAAAGGGGAAAGAAGCAATATTCTACTTTGCGGTCGTAGAGTCTCAAGTGCTCACCGTGAAGTGATCAATCAATTCCTCTTAATCGCAACCTCAAAAAGATTGTAAGCCGGGATTTTCAAGTTGTAAGACCTTTTCTTACTCAACTCAGAAGATGAAGGAAGACGCTTCTTCTCGGGAATGGTGTGAATTTTTTTTATTATTATTATTATTTATAACCTCGTGTTTGAAATGAAAGTGATGAAAGGATTGAAAGCTGACTCATCGAAATTTTTCTATATGCCTCGATATATTCATTATCCCAAAGTACAAATATGAAAAGGATAATCTTTTATATACATTTTTATAAATTATATATTTTCTGGTAAAAAAATATAAAGAAAATGCTATTCAGAGTTAGGGAAGACTTTTAAATAAACGCCATGTTGAATGAACGAACACGAAAATTACCAAATATTTTAACTACAAATATACCGGCGGATATGGGCACATGAAATTTTAGCTAGCCTGTGGAAATAGGTATTCCGATGCAAATCTCTACCAATTGTACAGATCAGGCTAATACGCGCTTTCAAATTTGTTTTCCTTGCCACTAAGTAACTAAAGTTTTAGTTTCTCATTTCTCTTTTGCGCTTATGAAAGTTTCAAAGAGCGGCGACGTAAGGGTGGATCGGTTAAACCATCTATCCAAATTACTTCTGCCTCTATGCAAAATCCATAAATAAAATGCAAAAATTTGGTTTATGTTTTTTTAGTTGACATGCTCGCCATAACATAACATAACATAACATAACAAAGTTGACATAAATAGGAGAACTACTGACATGCGTTCTTTATTAAGGAACCGCTAAAAGATTTTTTACAAATTTGAAATTGGGGAAACTAACTACCCAAATCCGTCCAAGATGGTCATGGTGGTAAGGGTCTAACATAAATAAAACGGACCAGGTAGGCCTCCTTCCAATTGCGCATATGTTTCGTGAGCTGTGGTTATGAAAGATGGTTGCGCGTGCACCTTTTTTTAACCCTCAGATAATTCTATCTAATATTTTTAAGAACTTTTATTAAGTGAATACAAAAAAAAATTTGTAAAAAAATTTTTTAAATTATAAGGTTTTTTTTAATTTCATGATCATTTTTACTTAATAAATTTTTAAAGAAATTTTCACGTTCCACTCCACTTTCCACAAAATTATTTTCCTTTTTTTTCATGTGTTCGCTTTGTTTTGCTTTTTCATTTTAAAAATATATTTTATTTAAATGTAGAAAATTATTTTGTGTGATTTAATCTGTTGTCCTAAGAAATGTTTATTTTTAAATTGAATTAATTTAAAAAATAAAATATGATGCTATAGTTTTTACTAATAATAATTATTAGAATATCGTGGGTTAATTCGTTTTTATGTGTTGTGTTTTTTTGTTTGTTTGTTTGTTGTTACTGTTGCTGCCGTCCGGCCTGTTCGCCTGATCATTTCAATGAGTGTGTGTATGTGTTTTTGTGATTTTGTTATTAAAATATTATGATTAGCGTAAAAATAGCATTTACATATAATGTGAGTTCGTTTGTTTTTTGTGTTGTTTTTTGTTGTCTTACAATTGCCGTTTGATGCCGCGTCCGCTCTTTTTGATAAGAATTCTTCTGTCAAACTTTATCGTTTGTAGCACGTGCTGTTGCTTCATAGGCCCCACGACCTAATGCCGCATAAGCATCGGCATATAAATCAGGCTGATGTAACGACGGTGGCCGATTGTAGCTTATTGGCTGCGGAACGACGGCTAGAAATACGAAACTGTACTTTACATATGCAAATACATTAGTTATTAAAAAGCCCATATTCCAAAATACTATAATTATGACATTAGTATTCACAAAAAAGAGAAGAACAAATCAAATGGATAGGAGGGACAAATACTAGAATAATCTTAAATATAAATAATAAAAACAATATATATAAACAATTATAAAACGTATATAAATAATTGAGAAATAATTGGAAGGAGAAAGAATAAGTGGAAGACAGAGCAAAGATTTATGCAGCCGATATGTGTATATCTACTATCTACTGTGTGCAGTGAGTACAGTCGACATTTTTATACTCCGGAAATTTGTGGGAATGAATGAAACACCAAGAAGGACTTGAGATACACCCAACCTTTTACTATACCGATCTATTCAAAAACGCTTTTGAATAGATTTAAATTTTTTCACTCCGTCTTTCCGCCTTCTTTTTCTATATTTAACCTAAAAGCTTTTTAGTTATTTTAATGAAATATGGTACACAACCTGTTTTGGCCGAAGACCAGAACGCTATTGAGAATGAATCCCATCGGACCACTTGTTCGACCACTTCTCGTTTAAACTTTTTTTTGAAAAGTCTTTATAGTTATATTTTAACTTTTAAACTGTATTAAGCGGAAGGTCTATATAGTGGAAGGTCACTATAGTGTTTTTATTTATTACGAATATTTTTACAAATTTTACAAAGGTTAATACAAACGAACAATGGCTTCGGCAGTTTCTGTGCGATATTTGACAGTGAAGTTGAACAAAACTGTTGCCATTAATATGTCGTATATCCTACATATTACAGGTCACTCCAAGTCACAGTACTATGGGATTTGTTACTACCTTCCACGCAATTGTTTAAATTGCATTTATCCGTTTCATTTTATTTATATATAGTTTTTTGATAGCTATAAGCCAAGCCATTGCCCACTTTAACTAATTTTTGTTCTGACGATAGCAATTTCAAGCTCTACGCAAAAGCTCTACAATTTTAAAAACGACTTAAAATCATATTTATTCTTCAAACTACTTTCAGGCTGGAGTCATGATTTTAACTGAAGACGGAAAGCAAAATTAATTCAGCTGTTTACTGAGATCAAGAGTGCAGATACCTTATGCGGTCGCCAAACCATATTTTTATGAGTAACAAATATTTGATATGTTTTATATATATTATCGGTATTGGCATATATAAACTATATTTAAATATTTTACTTTGTTTATGTATCTTGCATAACGAAGTTCGATTTATTTGAGTTACACCTTTTAGAGAAAATTTAATTTGAAACTCTACAATTTTAATGTTATAATTTTTGAGAGGACCCATGGTTAAATTTTAGAGGGCATTCGAACTTTGCCTGACCGAGATGATAAACAACATTGAAGACCAAACTTGTTTTTCCGAGCGGAGTTTTTATATTACAATTGAGAATTCAATTAGCGATTAACTCACATAAGGACCGACAAAATTTGGTTGAATCAATTTCGCTATCGTATATTTTCAATGAGTAGCTCAATGCAATATTGTCAATACTGAGTAATAGAAGTATTAGTAGCAATGAGTAGCGACGCTTAAACAGTATAAAAACAAGTAAAAACGCTACAGCCGAACGCGGCCCACCATTAAATACCCTACGCCACCTTGCAGTTATTCATATAACGACTTCTTAAATTAGGACGTTGTATGGGAACTACTTGAAAAGGAAATATCTCAAGACTTACTACTAGTGAGTTGAACGCAAGAATGCAAGACGGACAGACGGACATACATTTGAACTACGTAGGTCTAGTTTGCGGACACCAAAGCATATAAGAATTCTCAGGAAATGTAATAAACCCTCATATGCCAAAAAGGCTTAATTGTTAATCTTCTATGATAAAAATTTTTTCCTCATAGTAATTTGGTATAAAAATTAAATGGATTAAATTTACAACAGATGGGTCTATTCCTTCCATCGTATTACATATAAGATTTTACATGAATAAGTCCTTCGGAAAAATGTTTAATTTTTGTAGAAATTAAGCAGAGAAATATGGGTCTATTTTTCAGACCCTAAGGAATATAGTGTTTATGATGAAAAGCAAGCCCTTATATAGAGAAACAGAAACTGCGAAGTAATAAAATTGTTAAGACGTAAGTTAAGTTTCCTAACTTTGGATCATGTCATGTGGTGTTTTGGGTATCCTTAAATAGTCTATAATTTTTGATGCAGTATACCCAAAACTAGTGAATAACTGTACTAGGCGAAGTAGTCTAGGATATCTAATGCTCGGCCTTGCCCGGCCATAACGTTCTTACTATATTTTGTTTGAGGATGTAATGTTTGAGTTATAGAGTCGTTTGCGCAACAGTGGCTTCTACTTCTTAAAATGATCAATGAGCAATTATGGGTAAGGCTTCCAAAAGAATCTTGCCCTTATTGTCAACAATATCTGTGGTTTGTTAGATTTCTGTCGCATACCGTTCCGTTACATGCAAACTAATGAAGGAAATTAGTATTACGAACAAATAAAAATAATAGATTTTTTTAGATTGATGTAAAAAATGTGTGTAAAGTAATAAAATAAAATAAAAAACAAAACAAAAAATGTATAACAAAAATCAACAACAACGACAAAAAACATGCTGCTTCATTTTAACCAAAATATTGTTATTTTTAATTAAAAACACAAGAACAACAACATAAGCATATAAACTGCTTGTTTTATACGATTTTCTAAATTTACATTTTTTTTTTTTTTTGGAAACAAAAGAAAAATGAACACAAACAGAAAAAAAAAAAATTATATGAATTAATTACCAATTAAGATCTTGTGTAGGAGATCAATACTGAATTCAATTTGTAAAAAGTGTATGTTTAATTTTGACTGACTGGCTCGCACGCTCAATAAACAATGTTACGTCTCGTAGTCTTGCTTGACTTTTTATTATTGTGCGTTTGTTCTTTGGTTTGATCGCTTGAAATGTTCGTTTTAGATTTGGCAGTGCTTACGTTTGTGCGTGATGAACGGGACTTATTACGTACTTCTATTGCACACACGCACGTGTACGCAAAGTAGACAACGCAAAAGCGAACAAAAAAACCGATATGTGTAGATAAGAATAAAGAGGAAGAAATTAAAAAAAAAAAATTAATTATAAAAAATTTAATCAAAACGAAATTCTATGGGAAAACGAAAAATCTTTTGAAGAAAATTTTTAATGTCACACACCTTTCGGCGCATAATATGCTTGTTGTGGCAGTTGTTGTTGCGCTTGTTGTTGTGTTTGTGCAGTGGACGGTAGAGCGGGTAAAGGCATCTGAGCGCGTGACACAACACCAGCACCCACTGCGCTGCTCGTCATACCCGGTACTGCTGTTAAAAGAGCAGTGCCACCCACACTACCACCCACATTCACTGCGTTACCACCACCACTATTATTAGGACCCACACCAGCTAAAATAACACCGTCAGCATACCCATGGCCTGCTGCTCTTGAATTGCTGGGCTGGCGAGAGCTACTTGCTCGTGAATTACGACCAGCCCCACCAGATGATCGCCCGCCAGCCGCTGAACGACTCGCGTGATTGTTTGCACCAGTCCCCGCAACACCCGTACGATGCGGCCGATCCCATTCGGGTGGATAATTACGATGTTGAGATCGTGCATCATGCACAGGCGGTGGTATACTACGCGGGCCAGCACTCCGACCATGAGGATGGCGCTATAAAAGGCATTTAATAAAATAAGAAATTTCGTCTTTTGTGCACTACTCATTAGTATACCATTCTCCTTAACGTATTCATGGGCGCTCTTAGGGTTTCACTTATACGCCGAGCTCTACGTTTTTTAGGATTTGAACTGGGCGTATGCACAGCGCAGCACTTAATGAAAGCACCCATCACGATAATGAAACCGATGCCCATCAATACAACAATATACCAATTCTCTGTAACCCATTGGGCTACGGTTAAAAGCGTTTCGCGATTCAATAGCAAATTCTTTAGACGCACTAAAGGACCATCGGCATCTACTGCACGACATTTCAGGAACACATCACAATAGCCTTGAAAATTATCACAAGGAGAACCGGGACGTAAACTGATACCACCCTCCGGCAAATCATATAAGTGAGCGAATTCGGAAGTACTGCGGCAAGTATTTGTGTCATTTCCATTCTGGCAAGCTAGCTCGCATAAACGCCGCTTATCTACATGCGGGACAGCTTGCGAAGTTAGGAAACATTCAGACATATTCCACAGCAGACAAATAGAACCGGAGCAATCGCCCTTAATACATAAGGCAGTGTCATTGTTACACTTTGTCTTATCATCGCGCGGTTTGGGATCTGGGCACTCAGCGGTTGTTCCATTGCAAATGCTTGACCACGAACATTCGGTTTCCTCTTTACATTTCTGCAGATAGTTGGCCGGGACAAATGTACACGAATTCGGCAAACAACAAGGCCCCTGAGAAGGAGAACATTGTGTTTTGGCACGTCGTGTACAGCCTCGGGCCGAACCGTTCAATGACAAATCGTATTCACTGATAAGGCGAGGATAACAGCAATTATCTTTGCATTCCTCTTCATTAAAACCGCAATCGCATTCTTCACCTTGTTCAACAATTTTATTGCCGCAAAACGCTCCTTCAGAGACTTTAAAGCAATCGCGTTTCATGTTTCCCACGAGCACATCGAGAACATGGGAAATATTACGTATAGAACACGACGAGAATTTCGAATTGTTAGGGCGATCACCGGAAGTAGCGCTTGCAAACATAATGTAATTGCCATTTAGTCCACCAGGCCGACATTCTTGAGGATAGTCATGCTAATGGAAACACAAAATGGTATTCAACGATAATTAAAGCGTAAATTTATCGATTATGAATAAAACTTTCAAACTAATTGATATCAGAAGGTAGGAAAACTCATTTAGCAGGGCCGGCGGGGGGCAATAACAATAACTCTTTGTTTACTTACCGGTGAACCAAAATTATGTCCAATTTCATGAGCCAAAGTTAGTTGAGAGACTTTGGGCGGTACACGACTGTTATAGTTTACAAATGTAATGATACCAGTATTTAGGGAACGTTTTGTGCTTTGATATTGACCGCCTACGGTCTCGGTGTAAGTCTTATATTTCTCACAAATGCCACCAGAAGCACCAGAAGCGCTGGCCACCCAAGCTAATCCCAAGGTGCCACCAGAAAAATCTCTAAATATCCAAACAATAATATATGAGTTTATTGACTTGTCCCATTGACGCGTTTCTGTATCGCGCAGATTACAAACCTATAAGTGAATACATAAGCCAGACAAAAGTCCGAATGATCCTCGAGGGAATGTAAATTAAGGAAATTGGATACATCCATATGTTCATTGCAAAAAGCATTATGCGGACCATTATAAGAACTGCGACAAGCGGAATCGTCATCAATTTTAATACGTTGCACCTAGGCAAAGAAGGAAGGAAGTAAAGAAGAAGAAATGGAAAATAAGAAGAAAACCACAAAAAACTCATTTAATTGTTCAATCATGCCTAGCGCATATGGAACTGTGTACAATACTTTATGTATATGTTATGTATGTATGGATATGAATTGATGATAAATGAAGGATATATGCGATGCTGTTTCCGTCCTTTATATAACTGCGGTTATCATCTGAATTAATTAAAATTCTTTATAAATACGCGTTCTCTCGCTGTTCCGCAAAACTTCTTCAGGCACTACTTGATGCTTTAAAACGCATATAACAGCAAGTACATGCCATGCTATGCCAATCGATTCCTTCTCCATCTCCATCTCCATCTCCGTTTCATACATCGTATCAACAACATTTTGAATACAATTGTACACGTACACAAATGCGTGCGTATGACACTAATAACAATAACAATTGTAACTGAAGTGATAGTCGTAGTGCAGCAGTTGTGCGTGCCCGCATCCGCTTAAATGTGCATGTTAGTGTTCCTACGGTACTTACCTCGAAACGTATATTTCGATGCTCGGTACGTCCGTCGAATTTTGTATTGCGGTAAATGTAATTAACGGCCGTAACGTGATGTGCTATTAACGAAGTGATTTCCTCGCGTGTCTTTATATCCCGTTCGTATTTGTGACTGCGATCGTGCTATAACAATACAGTAACAAAATGGGATTTACATAATAACTACACAGAAATAAATTGCATACATATATGTATATATACGTCATATATATATATATATGTATGCATATGTATATATTTGGTTTTATTATTTATGCGATTTTATTCTTTTTAGTTAAAAAAAAAAAAAAAAAAAAGAAGGTAAAAAAGTAAAAGTAAAATAAACTTCAAATAAACAAAAGGCAAAAATCAATGCAGAATTTTGCTGCTCGTGTGAGTGCGTGTTAATGTTTCAATCATGGTGATTGAGTAAAATAATTACAATAATTGCATCACTCAGGTTAACCACAGAAAGTAATTGAAAAAAAAAATAATATATATATTTATAATAATAATAATAATAATAATAATGATGTTAAAAAATCTACTGATTGAGACCTATTGACTAAATTGAGAAAAAATTCATAAAGCCTACAGTAAAGTGCTGAAAATGTCTCCTTGCTCGGCAAGAAACTACGATGAGTATCTCCGTCTTTTCAAGTTCAAAAAATCGTAAATATATGCATGCCTAGATTTAATTATTATTATATTTTACTGAGAATAATTAACGTTTATTGTTTTTAATTTTTATTTATTTATTTATTTATTTATTACTTTTTTTTTTTTTTTTTGGTGTGTATGTCATAATCGAATGTCCAATTATCTGTGCCGCATGTTTCCGTTAGCCATGACAGATTTTTATGATAGTAATTATCGAGATACATGTTATTTTCGCTTAAGCACAAATGCCAATTGTGAAAATTGTCAGATTTTCGAAATAAGTTAAAAATAATAACACATTTTTCAAATATATGAAATTTTTGTGTCAAAAGAAATCATCGAAAATAATTTTATTGACAAATGCCATTAAAAAACCGACAATCGATGTAATTTTTAAAAGCATACACTATTTGGCAATGACACTACAACTACTGACGTTCTGTACACATGTCATAGGCATAAAATTGAAGGTAGGAAGCTGAACTTCGGCATTCCTTGGTTCCTTGATCGATTAAGAAGCCAATGTTAGCCCTAACATGCCCTCATACACGATCACCGCAAATGAGAAAATAAAATAACTATATACTTGGATCCTGTGAAGATATCGCGGAAAACTTGCTATGTACAAATATTTGTCAAATCCATCTGCAGGTTTGATCCAAAAATTGTTGTTGTTAATCGATCAGGGAGCGTCTATGCCAAATATCAGATTCTTAACTTCTTCAAGCCAACAAAAATAACGGGTCAACTTGATTTCTTCTGTAGAAATACGATATATACCTACCATCGGCATCGCGAAAATTAGACCTCGTAAGATTCGTATTACAAGAATTTAAAGGTATTTTCATAAGAACATATGACATCTGTTTTTTTGTTCTTTTTTTTTTGAAGATCGAAAATTAAAAAGGATCACAATGACGTGCTCGGTGGTTCTAGTGTTAAGACGCTTTGCAGCCCCCGATTATATTGGCTGTTTTTGATTTTAGCCACACGGACTTATGGCATTCTGCGCTTTATTGGCACAATCCGAAATTACATTGATAAGTAGAAGCTTTACCCGAAGCATCATATTACGAATCGAGGATCCAAGTCGATTGCAATTCTTTGAAAATAATGTAATTATAGTTTAGAGAGTCTTTTTCGGAAGCATTTACATGAGCATTACAAATTTAACGAATGTTGTATCAATCTCATGAATATTATTTTCGGATAACTAATAACTCATGACTTAATATTTCATGTACTGATTCTATTCGGATGTTTCTAATCAATCGAGCGATGAGACTAAAGGATCGATGATCTATTCCGAATAACTGCCCCTTCGTAGCTAATCCCCTTAAGTAATTGAAATCTTATAATATGCTTCCAATTGAGATGTTTTTGCCCACAAACAACCGCAAAACGGGCAGTGATTGCTGAGGTTATAGGTTTACAACTAACTAAACAGTTTCTAACATTCCATTCCACCACTTCGTGTTTTATTCTACTGTAAATAAATATTCAATTATTGCATTCAATTATTTGTTTTCACGTGTTTTTGGTTTTTTTTTTTTTTTTGGATTTTAATAAATTATACAGTTTTAAGAGAAAAAGGCGTATCTGCAGTTTGCTGATGATTTAGCTAACATGTAATATGCTCGCAGGAAACACAAAAGCTTCGACTGATTAAAAATACTATATGGAACATGGCTAACCATTAAATAACCTACAGCACCCTACAGTTATTCATAAAAAGACTCTTCAAAATAGGATATTATAGGGAAAGTGGTCGAAAAGGTGGTCCGATTCGAAGCACTTTGAGAAGTGTTCGTCCTTGGGCCAATTATATTTCATTTAGACATCTCTAAATTTGCGACAAGTACGTTGAACATAAGAAAACAAGGCGAGCGGACGGACAAACAAGTTTAGAAGAATCATTTTCTGAATGGATAGGTATAATAAAATAGGGTCTACCTCTCAAGTCCTTCTGGGTGTTGAGTCCCGCGCATCCATCTCTATGCTTTCCGCATTCTACTTTCTAAGTTCTTTTATTTGGTACCCATATCGCTTATATTATTAAAAA